>JARYGA010056558.1:0-18199 GCA_030545235.1 Helianthus tuberosus | reverse complement strand
GTCGAGACTTTAGGAAAGATTAGGCATAAAAACATAGTTCGATTATGGTGTTGTTTCAATAGTGGGAACTCTAGGCTTTTGGTTTATGAATATATGCGAAATGGGAGTTTAGGGGATGTGTTGCATAGCACCAAAGGTCGATTATTGGAATGGGCTATGCGATTCAAGATTGTTCTTGATGCGGCCAAGGGGTTGTCGTATTTGCATCATGATTGCGTTCCTCCGATTGTTCATAGGGACGTCAAGTAAAATAACATATTGCTAGACGAGGATTACGGGGCTAGAATCGCTGATTTTGGTGTCACCAAATTCATCAACTTAACTAATAAAGGGTCGGAATCGATGTCGGTTATTGCGGGTTCTCGTGGTTATATTGCTCCTGGTACGATCATTTTATCGATTTAAACTTAAACGGTGTATTAATCACTACGAATCATATTAGATGTGATAAATGGATGGGTGGATCGGGTAACATGTCGAAACAGATTTTGTATTTTTTTAGTTAATGATAAATTGAATATGATAACAAACTATAAAATCAAAATAGAAATAAACTTTAGAATAAACAATTTTGAGGTTTTATAATATTTTCATTTACCCGTCTCAGAATATGCATACACCCTTCGTGTAAACGAGAAGAGTGACATATACAGCTTTGGAGTGGTGATATTGGAGCTAGTGGCCGGAAGGAAACCAATAGACCCATAATTTCTCGAAAGCGACTTAGCCACATGGGTCCAAATCACGGTTAACGAAAAGGGTCATGACCATGTGGTAGATCCTGAACTTGAATATGGTCCCAAAGAGCAAATCTATAGGGTTCTTGATATCGGTTTGCTATGCATTAACCCCCTTCCAATGAGCCGGCCTTCGATGCGAACCGTAGTGAACTTACTTCAAGAATATGCGGTTGATGGTAAACCAAAGCCTATCATAAACAAAGAAGGGAAAGTATCTCCTTGTTTTGAAGAAGAAGATTGTTCTGATGAAGCAAGTTTGGTATAGAGAAAGATTTCTACAGCAAGGATAAACATCATGCATTGAAATGATGTACATTGTGCATAAAATGTTGTACATTGTCACTGAAAAATAAGAGTGAGGTCTTTAGGACTAGCAACAATTAAAGTCTAAATTTTCAGCAAGTAGTAATCATATAGTTTAAAAAGGTAATCTTGTAAAAATTGACTGTGTTAGTCGTTTTCTTCTATAAATAGTCAATGTGTAATGTGTTTTGTAATAGTTTTAATTTATTAGTCACAACTTTTTTTATATAAATATATATAGTGGAACACTACGAATCGATTATATGTTTATGCCTGGTATCACTCTGGTTTAAACTTTAAAAGAAAAACGATTCCCAGTTTCAATTAGAAGGTATATTAATTTTTATTTTATTTTTTTGAGTTTAAAATAAGGTTATAAATCTAAAGACAAAATTTTATCATTTTATTTATGGTCCGGTTATATATTGTTAAATGTAGCCAAACAAATTGAGTCAGGTCAATCTATTTTCAGTTTGCTATTTTCCAATCATAAATTTTGTTATAAAGATACTTGGAAAATTTTATTCCTTTTTACTTCATTTACATGATTGTCTCCAATTTGGGAGGTATTGGAGTTGTCATTCGTGGAGGCAAATTTATGGAAACTTTTAATATTATCTTGGAATAATGGATTTTAATAATCTCAACTTTCTAATTATTGTCTGTTGACCGGCAACGGTCCCAATTTTAAAAGTTCTCACTGTCGGTCTCATCTTTTCATAAATTGACCTTCAATGGACCCTGACTAACAGAACCCTAACGTCGTTAATCTCTGGTCGCCGGAAAAAACTTTTTTGGTCGGAAAAAGGTTCCTAAAGGTCCGATCTCTGGTTACAGACAAGTTTGGGACGAAAACTTTTAGTTTTCCGGGTAAAAAGTTGAGTTTTCCAGTCAAAACGAAGTTTTCCGCTGAAAAAGGAGCTTTTCCGGCGACCTTAATAATTGGGCTTTTTACTAGAAAAGGTTCCTAATGGTGTGTAATAAGGTTTCAAAAAGGTTACAGACGAATAGGTTGAGTTTTCCGGCCAAAAAGTACTATTCCGGCCAAAAACGTTTTCCGGTGACCGGAGACTAACAGCGTTAATGTTCTGTTAGTCAGGGTCTATTGAAGGCCAATATGTGAAAAGATAGGATCACCAGTGAGAATTTTTAAAGTTGAGACCGTTGCCGGCCAACAGACAATAATTGCGATTATTAAAACCCATTATTCATATGTTTTATAGTATTGATGTGATCATTTAGGTTTCTAATTAGTAATTGTTTTTTTCTTTTTTATTTACAGTTTTAAAATATGATACTTTATATAAGTTACTCTAAATAATTAAAAGAAGTAGATGAAATGTCAAAAAAAATTAAAACCATATTTTAAATATAAGCTTAAGAGAATAATTTATGAATGTTACATCAAATCAAATATTAATTTTTAAAGGTGTGAATAGAAGAAGTATTTGGCAGCATTTTGCCGTCCATATTAAGTGTGAAAAAAGTTTCAATTTGACTCCATAAGTTCAGCTATCTCCCAAATACCTCCCTCAACATGTAGAGTTAACATAAAGGGTCCTCAAGTTCCTTTAAGGCCTCAAATTGTTCGACAAGATTTTATAACCCTTAATTCGGTATAGTCATGCGTTATAAATAATAGAATAATGTGTGGTCGTATAGAAGACTTTACCATTTGTGTTCTTTTTTCTTTAAAAAAATGCTTTGTACGTCAAAAATAATAGTCCGCACATCATATACACATCTTTACAACAAAATGGGTAATGTGTAAGAACAAGGGGTATGGGGCCGGCTTAGGCCCGGCGAAGCCCGACGCCGGTCCCCCACACCGCCCCCCTTGGCCCGTGATGTTAAAACCGGCTGGCCCAAGACGTTTATGACGAGCCCATATTTTCAAAATAATGCCGTTAACCAACGGCTATAATTAAAAAAAAAAACTTTTAAACTTTAAATAAATACCCTCTTTTCAACCATTTTTATACCATTTTCTCCCATTCTACTCCCATTCTCATCCATTTTTATAAAAAACACTCCCCTTTTTTATACAAATCATGAATCCATTCAACCCAAACAACCCCAACCCGAACAACCCCAACCCGAACCAACCTAACTTTTTTTCGAGTCCCGCTTACACTCCGACTATGGATCCTTCGTGGGGGTCTCCACAATTTACGTTTTCGGGTTACCAACAATCTCCCAACGCCTTCTCACAAATGTCCCAAGTTCAACAAATGCAACAATTTCAAGCACTCCAACAATTCATGCAACGCAACTCGTTTCAATTTGAACAGTCCCAACCGCAACCCCCGGTTCAACTTGATGATGATGATGAAGTCGTCCCCGAATCGTCACCTAATGAACTCAAGCGCAAAAAAAACACGGGGAATGGGAAGGCGGTTGAAACCGAACCCGACACCGCAAAAAAAAAAGCGGTTCGAGAGGGAAGCAGAGACAACAGTGGACAAAAATAGAGGATGAGGCGCTAGCAATTGCGTATGTTAAGGCCTCAACTTGCCCGATTGTCGGTATGAACCAAAGTTAACTTTTTTTTAATTTAAATTTAAAAAGATTTATTTTTTAGTTTTACTAATGCATTTTTTTTTTATTTTAGGGAACAATCAAACGGGTTCTAGTTTTTGGAAGGCGACAACGGATAGATTTAACGAGCTTATGGGGCAAGGCCCGATACGTGATATCGATTCCGTATCGGGCAAGTGGCGGAAAATGTGTGACAAATGGCAATAAACCGGCAATTCCGTACAAACTAATCACTATTTTATTTACATAATCTCATGCATTTAGCGGAATCTGATTACGTAACGGTGTCGTAAACTAGATAACAGAGTTAGGACAAGAAAACAAAGCTAAAACATATGTTGGTTTTCGTCGTAATGCGAAACCAAACAAACAATGTCCTAAAAGTGTTGGTAGCAAGTGTTGCGTGCACTATTCACGGTTACACTATTCATGCCAGCAAACCGTGAAATCAGACCGAAACACTGAAAAACGACACTCGGATAACATAACTGAGTTCATTTATATAAGAAAACATTATTATGAAAACACATCTTGCAAAGAAACAAGACTTTCCAGTATAACGCCCTAATCTCAAAAGTGTCCGTTTCGGCTAAAAATATAGTATTTTTAACTCGTCCGAACCTATAACAAAGCATTTCCGGGACTTCGGAATAATGTCAATTGATGAAAAACATACTAAAACAATAAGATGATATCAACGGAATGTTAATAATCACAAGTTTCCGGCGTTATGTCGCTATGCACTAAACTAGTTCGTTAGCGAACCGGCGAACTAGTAAGCGATATTTCCGCCACTATAACAACCAAATGAAAACTCTAGTGAACTAGTTAGGCCTAATTTGGAACTCGGAACCACTTCCTACATCATTCGGACGTGAAATAACAACTTGCGACAACGTCCGTCGGTACGCCACAAAAGTGTCGTAAACCCACCGACGACCAAACGAAAGACATTTAAAGCGTCGAAATACAATTTTTACTAGTTTAATGAACTAGTTAATAATAATTTTGGTTCCGAATCCTTAATTACCCCTTAACGGTGTAATTAAACCCCTAATCACCGAACTTCGCTTAATGACTAAAATATCTACTTTTTTTAATATTTTTATAAAATATTTACAAAATACCCCCCCCCCCCATGTCATGATGACCGAAAATTTGGTGGACCCCACCCCTTGATTTTGCTTGGATTTGGGAAGATTTAGAGTATGGGGAGTGATTGTAGTTGTTGGTGAAAAAGATCATAAATATCATTTTTTTTATCATCTCACCAATCTTCTTCACAACTTTTGCAACACAAAAACCCACTCCCTCACCCCCCTTAGCTCACGGCACCACCACCACCTCCTAAACCCACCATAATCCACCATAAACCACCATATTTTTCACTAAATCTAAGCCTTACAAGCTCACTTATACATGGGATAAGCATGGAGCTTCACTAGGAGCATCTTTGGAGCTTATCTTTCTTCTTATTATCTAATCTAGCTTGTGCACTTTGTAAGTCTACTAAACACCATATTTGTGATTCATATTATTAGTAGATTATTATTGTACAAGTTGATGATCTTGAATTTAAAGCTTAACATAATCAAAAACCCTAAACACAAAGCTAATAAACACTAAATATGAATATATTATGTGTTGATTTATGTTGTCTAGTGTTAATATGTTCATGTGTTCATGATGATTATCTTATTTTTGTTAATATTAGTGAGTTAAAGGTTATATTTATGATGATCATGTTGTTAGTTTCATGTAGTATTTTATATGTGTGTTCATCTTATCATGATGAACATAAATATGTGATTTAAACATGGTTATGTTTACATCAAGAAAGATCATCATACTCATTTCATGAACTAATCATATAATTTTTGGATTACATAAAGAAACAATGGTTTAAATAGGTTTAAAACTTAATCTTGAGAAGTTTAGTGAACTTTGTTTTTACAAGATAAATTAAACAACTTGTTTATTATGAAAATTATCTTAAAAAGTCTAACTTTTTATGTATAAAAAGTGTATTATGATTTATGAAAGGTCATGAAATGTGGAAGTTATGTTAACATATAAGCATGTATAAAAAGTTGATACATTGAAACTTGTTTTGGAAAATTGATTGTGATTATGATTTAAACGCGTTTTTACAACGTGGGAAACGTCATAGTTTAGGGGAAACTATGGTGAATTTTTCTAAAAATCTAATCGCGATTAAAGAAGGGATTAAAGGGTGATTAACAAGGTTAAACGCGATTAGTGGTCTTAAACGTCATTATGGAAACTTTGATGAGAATATTTAAGTTTAAATATTCAAGAAGTTCTTATGAACTTAAACTTATATTTTTACAAAAATAAATGGGTAAAAATATAACAATGTGTAAATATAATTTTTGGTAAGAAAAATTATATATTTTTGGAAACTTGCTAAGTGCATGTGATGTGTGCTATATATGTGTATGTATTAGATACCTATAGGGTGATCAAAATAAATATACATACATGTTCCTACATGGTCCTAGAAATGCTAGTAAAATCGGACAATTAAATAGAATGGTCGAAACGGAAATACATAACACTTGATGATGACAAATTGGGCGTATCAACATCGTGAACAAGTTACTACAAAGTCGAGTCTAAAATAACATATTTTGGACGTTAAAACGAGCACATATATAAGTGACCAATAACAAGAATCCGGAAAGTCGAAGACTATAAAAATTACCAAGTATTTTTCATGGGAAAAATGAACTTATCTAAGGTTTACTACTTGGTAACGTTTTGGTAAAATTGCAAGATTATGTTAATGGACTCATGAAGTTAGAATTGGGCCTACCAAAGTTGGTAATGAGCTAGGCCCAAATTCCTTAATACATGGGCTAGGGCCCAATGGCAATATAACATGGGCTCGGCCCAATAATATTAAAGACATGGGATAGACCCAATGACAATATAACATGGGCTCGGCCCAATAACATAAAAGACATGGATTAGGCCCAATAACAATAAAACATGGGTTAGGCCCAATAACATAGATAACATGGGCTCGGCCCAATGACATGGATTTGGCCCAATAACATTAAAACATGGGTTAGATACGATAACATAGATAACATGGGCTCGGCCCAATGACATGGGCTCGGCCCAATGACATGAGCAAAGGCTCAATGACATGCGTGCACTGCACGAGGACGTGTGAAGAACGAAGCCGATCACACATAAGTCAATACACATAGAATACAGGAATGCGCTTATGAATTCAATACGTATAGAATATATGTATACACATAACAATCGAGCGAGTAAACTATCAACGCTCTAAAATACAAAGTTGTTCCAAAGATGACAAACGAGAACATAATAAAGAATTCAAGATGAACAACTTGTACGAGGTCCGAAAGACCTAGTGTCTAACGAGATTAGTACACATGTAGGTTATTGACACGTACGGACGCTCACTTCGATATCATAATACACGGAACGCAAACTTGTGAGTTCATGTCCCTCCTTTCACTGATTTCAATGTTTTGTTTTCAAAAACATCGAGGGGAAATACATGCTAAAACTATTGGTATGTTAGTTACGGAGTAGTAGATAACATGATCAATGTGCATAAGTAGGATGATAACATTAGTAACCATTAATCACTTAGTGACCAAGGTGCAAAAGGTGTAGATCTATTGGGCTTGAGGCACGCCCCACTCCTAGTTGTTAACCGTGGAGTGCTTTTGTGATCCCAAATGATAACAAAGTGTTCTCGGTTTGGTTATTTACTTATGGTACATTATGTCAGGGGGCTCGCTACCCACTGATAGATCCTTAACAGACTCCATGAATGAATCAGAACATACCATGATTACAATATTTCATTTTCATGAATACTACGATACCAAGATTTCATTTTCATGAATACTACGATTACAGGATTTCATTTTCATGAATACTACGATTACAAGATTTCATTTTCATGAATACTACGATTACATATGATAACAAAAACCGCATGAACTCGCTCAACTTTTGTTGACTTTTTAAAACTACATGTATTTCAGGAAACAAGTCTTGAGCCGGTGATACATGATCGGATGCAATGATTACCTTTCTTACGTCACACGCAACACGCTTCCGCAACTAGCAGGGTGTGACAAAATGAACAAGACCGTGAATGATTTTGCGGGTATTATATCCCAATTTACAACAATCGTCCTAGTGGGAATAGCGACGAGGACGTTCTTAACCTTGCGATGGCTAAATGGGATACAAAAAATCCGGCGCCTTTCTCGCATCTCCGAGCATGGAACATTTTAACCTTGCGATGGCTAAATGTTTTTGTCCTTTTCAAATTTTCAAATATTTTTGGATTTTCAAAATACTTTCTCCCCCTAAAATGCAAACACATTTAACGAAATTTGAAAACAAACTATACAAGTAAATTGACAACCGATATCGAATCGCTTCAAATCGCCATCCACTTGGCATAAACAATCAGAACTCCCCCTCACAACAAACTATTTTCCCATTGATTTCAAAACACTTAAGTTTGTTTTAATCAAATGGTTTTTCCGGAAAATAAGTTTTGTTAGAGTTACCACTTGTAGATTAAGGGTTCATCACATTGTTTTTCTCAATCATTTGTAGAAAATCAAGTACAACTTAATGTCCCTGATTTACCACTTGTAAGTCGAAATCACTTTCATAAATTTCTCAAGAAATGTGCCGATTCCTGCTCCACACTTACCAACCTGGGAGCTCCGGCAAGTCATACTAGTGACTAATTTTCAATTTTTCAAAACAATATAAGAATGATGCCGATTCATGCTCCACGATTACCAACTTGGGAGCTCCGGCAAATCCAGATTTTACATATTAAACACAGACATCCAAGCCTCAGCAAGCTTGGATGTAAGCTTATCAAGTTCACTTTCAGTCAGGGTGTATGTTGCCTTCTTTGTTTTATAGAATTCTTTTACCCCTTTCACTTTACCCTCAACCAATTTTCCAAAAATCTTTTTCACATTTCCATTAAACGCTTTCTCGACATCAAATTCTTTCTTCTCATAATAGAACTGATTCGAGAGATCTACTTTCCCAACCTTTGATTTAAAATTTTCAGCCCTCAATGGTGGAAAATTAACATCATCCACTGGAGGCACTGAGTTTTCCTTTTTAACCTCAACCTGTGGTTCATCTGACTTTGTGGAATCAGATTCATTGCCAGATTTCACATCAAACTTTTTAACAACCCACATTTGGTTGTCCTTAGCTCTCTTTTTGTAAAAATGAGTCTTTGAACACTCACCAACTTCATATGTTGATTTTTCAAAAATTTTGAATTTTTCAGTTGGTGGTTTAATTTCCTCAACAATTTTTTCTTTGAGTTTTTTAGAGACTTCCTGATTTGTTTTTGTCGTTTGAGAACAGTTCCATGCAATGTGACCAGCTTCATTGCATTTGTAACAGATTCTTGTCTCCTTTCTTTGATTAGCTCCATTCTTCACATTCTCTTGCTTCTTGGCAAGGAATTCTCTGTTTGATTGTTTCCAGGACGGGCTTTTTGCTTCTTCTTCTTCCGAGCTTGTCCCTAAAACAAATGTCATTTTTGATTTAAAATCTCGGACATATTTTTCATTTTATAATTTTCTGGTGGAATAAATCCAAGACCTTTCTTTTTGAAATTACCGTTATGGTTTGGTTTCTTTTGAAAACCAGAACCGTAACCTTTTTTTCTTGTTTAAACGTTGTTGATCTCTTGAAGTGTATTTTTTAGGTTTCTTATTAAGATTTACATCTTTTATTTCAGAAATATTGATTTCTGTTAGTTTAAAAACCTTTTTGATCTTTTCAACTTGAACACTTCTTATTGGAAATTCCTCATCAGAATATAATTTGTCTGAATCAATCAATGTATATGCCACTTTGATTGCTTCGTCATTCAAATTAGATTTTGATTACAGGAATTCTTTATTGTACACCCGTTTAACCGATGACTTTTGACTGTTGACCGACGAACTCGAACTTTTAATGGACGAACTTGAACACCCAGACTCCGACTTTGACTCAGACTTTAACTCCGACTCCTCATCTGTATCCAACACCTGATCGACCACTTTTTTATTAATTCGGACTCATGATCAGTATCAGACGATGTAAAAACGACGTCAATGTTTTCTGGTAATTCATCGGTTATATCGGACTTTAACTTTATATTGACTGCCTTTTCGACTTGCTCCTCATTCGGTTTTCTAGGAGAATACCCTTCCCAAATCGGAGGCGGACACTTGTTATAACTAACACTCTGTTTCTTACCAGTATCCTTCTTCTTTGGCTTTTTATCATCTTGAAATGCTTTAAAACCTGCAACAGTTGGATAAATTCTATCAATGAGATAATCAGAACTAGAATAACTCTGTAATAAACGTCTGATTCTCTCATTCTCAATCTTTTTTGTCTCCAACTCTTGCTGCAACTTTGCACATTCTTCAATGTAATGATTAATTGCCTTTTGCTTTGTCATCATCACAGCATTCATCATGGTTAATGCATCTTCTCTTTCTGAATTAGTCTTTTGTAGACCAGTTACTGTTCTATTTAGCACACCATACGACTCTTTCACATAATTGAGATTGAACAATAATTGTTCTTTCATCTTTTCAAGCTCAACCAATTTCTCATCTTTTTCTGCACATTGCTTGCAAGATTCCAAACACTTTGAGCAAGGCATGATGACTTCCACAATCTTTTCAACTTCGATGACTTTCTCAACCTCAATCACTTTATCAGCTTCAATCACCTTCTCAGCTTTAACTTCTTCATTTTGAACAGTCTCTTCTTTTTTAGCAACACTTTCACTCTTCATTTTCTTTTGTTCTTTTGCTGCTCGTCTCTCCTCCAGCTTCTCCAAGCGATCTGCAAAATAAAATTGAAAACTTTCAGGAGATAAATGAGTTTTTGCAACATTAATATGTCTTTCTTCCTCATCATCACCACTGTCATCAGTTGGTGATTGATCAAAATCTATTGTATTTTCAGAACTATCATCTGAAGAACCAGAATCAGAAGGAGTTTGATAAAAAACAGTTGCTCTTTCTGAACTTTCATCGGATGAAACAGACTCTTCTTTTTGGCTCGAATCATTTCTTTCAAATATTTTCATCCATTCCGTAAACAAATCAGGCTTTTGAACTATTTCTGCGATCATAGCTACAACTTTTGAATCAGGTGGAATATATTTATCCCAGCTGAAACCTTCTGCCACTTTTTCATCATCTTGATCAATGATACCATAATAAGCTCTCTTATTTGCATCCTCGATCATTTTCCCATGAGCAGTTGGTGTTTCTTTTTGTTGATATGGTTGATGAGCAACTTGTTGATATATGGCTTTCCGATAATAATCATCTTTTCCAAAAGGATTATTTGCTCCACTAGCCTCTTGATTTTTGCATTCTCTTTTGAAGTGACCTTT
The DNA here is from genome assembly GCA_030545235.1 of Helianthus tuberosus. NCBI lineage: Eukaryota > Viridiplantae > Streptophyta > Magnoliopsida > Asterales > Asteraceae > Helianthus > Helianthus tuberosus. Next base: position 7,153 of record JARYGA010056558.1, on the reverse strand, counting down.
CTCCCTGCATCGAAAACAAGTAACTTTAGATTTGTCAAAACCCAAAGTAGAAACATGTGCATCCAAGAAATCATTTCTTCCTGTAATCATTTTGAACTTTTTAGCTCTTCTCAAGACACTAGCTAGACACCATTTGATGTCCATAAGCTCCATCTCTTCAGCATCTATCTGATCGTAATCCTCTTTCGTCAGCATAGGATTTCCGATCCTCCCTGCAATCAAACCTTCATAGGATTGTAGTACAGTTGCAAGTAACGCCATGTGATCTTTTGCAATTTCTTCAGAAAAACTTTGACCATCTGGAAGATTCAATGCAATGTTGCACTGTATCACACAACCATTTCCATTTTTTGAACTTTGAGAATGAAAGCATGAAGTTGAACTCTTCGGATTAACACTTGGATATGAAGAAAATCCACTGCTACTGTTTGGACTTGGATCAACATTTCCAGATGACTCTCCAGCACTAAAAGCAGTTTGAATTTTTGGACTTCTTTCAACTTCTTGAACATTTCCTTTGTAATACATTTTCACATCTTATTGACCACTCGGATTACTCATCCTCGCAATCTTTTGTTGTTCAAGATCTTGACTCTCAATCTTCTCGATAAACTGAGAAATCGTCAAACCATCATAAACTCCGGTGTTCTTTAAGATCATCAAAAAGTACCCCATTCTTTCTGAGGTAAAGCATCAGCTAATTTGTCGACCCATTCATCTCGGTCTTTGGTTATGCTTAACAACGACATAGAACGCACTAAGTGGCAATATCTTTCAATTAATTTCTTTGTATCTTCTCCTGGCAGACTTGTGAATAAATCAAATTCTTTCTTAAGCAGTGCCTTTTTACTTTTGATCATCTTCACACTTCCCTCAAATTTGATTTTAAGAGCATCCCAAATTGATTTTGAAGTTTTGTCATGTTGAAGCAATACAAAAATGTCATCTTTTCAGCTCTGTACATATCTCGTTCTTTATCAGTGAATTCTGAGATTTCTTTTTCAACTTGCAGATCAGTACGTGGTAGTACATATTTTTTTCAAAATACATTCCCAAGATCTCAAGTGATTAGCTTGAACCCAGTTCTCAAACTGATCTTTCCAACCGTAATACTCCTCAATGCTCATTAGTTTCGGGGGTTTTTGTGTAGTTCCAGCCTCGTTTTCCAAGTTCATGTTTTGAGCAATAGTAGCCGGAGTAGTCGGGGATGTTGCAAATGTGTTGTAAAATTCTTCACTCATGATTCGGTATCACGTTTATCAAGACAAACACTTTCAAGCGAGATTAGGTTTCAAACGGGATTACTTCCAAGCGAGATTAACTTTCAAGCGATATTACCTGCAAACAACTTCAAGCGAAATTAAGATTTCGAGCGGAATCAGACTTTTTCAAGCGGAATAAGTAACTCCGTTTGAAATTTCAAGCGGAATACCACACTGAAGCGGAATCACTGATTTCGCTTGTGATGTTTCAAGCGGAATAATACTTTTCAAGCGGAACTGGTTATTTCACTTGAAATGGCCTTAACTTTTCAAGCGGAATTAAACTATTCGTTCAAGCGGAATTAGAATTTTGGTCCATTTTTGTCATTTTTAAGCTGAATTTTGGTCTAATTCTCTCAAGGCTTTGTTAAAATAGTATTTTGCTTATGTTGTGAAAAATTCAGGCCATTTTAACCGTGAAAGGTTGTTCAATTGATAAAAGAAGGTGTAGAAGTAAGTAAATGAGATGAAATCAAGTTGAAATCTGCAGAACTCCTCCTCCTGAGCTCTGATACCACTTATAGGATCGTTGTCGGACCCGAAATGAGTCGATCAGATGTGTTCTACTTAATATAAAAGGTGGAAACAGACATAATGAGTTGAATTCAGCTAGATATCACTTTTAACTGTCGTTTATATTGATCTGGAACAGTTTTACAGCAAGACGACACTTCGACAGAGCTTCGCCGTCGGAAAACACACATACATCAACTCCTCAAATGAAATCAGGTATCAACTATATTTAGGGCAGGTGATTCCGCTTGAACATGCTTCAAGCGGAATTACATTGAAGCGAAATAAGGTTCAAGCGAAATTAACCAAGTGATTCCGCTTGAAACCATGTGACACTTTCAAGCGGAATTACACTAAGTGATTTCGCTTGAACTAGCCCTTTGACCTATTTTCTCGTTTTCCGAGCCCTGATTAATCTAATACAATGTAAGACTTGATACAAGACGAAGTCGACAGACGCATGCACCAACACCTAGTCCGGGTCGATGTCTTAGAAACGACCTAGACTATAGTCTAAGTACCAACAGACCAACTTGTGCATGCCCAGCAGGGGTTTTGTACAAGCTTACTCGCTATTTCTCGCTCGAACTCGCTATACACCACACTCTTGCGCGAACATCGCATACTACAGTTCTGCGTAAGCCTTTCCTAAGGCTGATTACACACACAAACAGATGATCTGGTTAAGATTAGGTGTGAAAACCGCAAACTCTCGACCAGATTACTCGTTCGAATTGATACTTTTTCTACAAACAAGAGGAATTGCGTTGAAATAGGAGTGAAATCCATACTTCGATGCATATCTCCTTATCTATCTCGTGATTTCATCACACAAACAGGAATGTAGTCGCTAAGTTAGGGGTGAAACTCGAACCTTGATGACTCGTCCTACTCTCTCATAATCTAGCAAGTTCCATGTAATGATCAACATCAATATCTCTAGAAATCACAATCAAGCATTATACACACACTAACAACATCATTCTATCCATATTTCATCATATGTTAGCTTTATGTTTCAAGATTCAAGTGTATGTTCTTTAGTGTTCTTGTGTAAATCAACATAATATATCCTTTAACCACTAAAAATATGAAGTAAACAAAGATCAAAAGAGTCTTACTACTAGCTTCAAGCTAGGGAAGAACAATGGTGAAGATGAAGTGGATAAAAGCAAACAAAGGAGGTCCTTGATGATCCAAGAGTTCCACGCCTTCTTATTCACCCTTGTGCACCTTGAGATAACCTTGGAGTGGATGATTGATGATCGAAATTTATGGGGGTGTTTGGAGCTATGATCGGCCGAGAACAAGGGGGAAAGAGGAAGAGAGGTGTGATGAAGGTGATGAGTGAGATGATCATGTTCTTATAATTCCCTAATCCTTATTAACCAATGGTCATTGTGTCTTCACAAGTACATACACATCTTTGCCAAATCCCAAGGAAAGATTATGGAAGATTAGTGAAGATTTGAAGCAATCTTGAGTGGGGCCACCTTATGTGAGCCGTAAATTGTGAGGGGGGAGGGGTTAAAATGTAACTTGAATGGTAAAGTAGGTAATTAGTGGAAGGTTAAATGTTATGTCTAGTGTTTATGTGTATATCTTGCATTAGGTAGTATGTTAGGGTGTCCGGGGACCATAATTAGCTCAAAAAAAGTAAAACAATGTTTTTAACAATATTTTAGTGTTCCGGGTAATGTCCGGTTGTTCGGTTAGATACCGATTCGTTAAAGTGTCTAGTTATACCGTATAGTGTCCTTTATGAAACTTTTTGTGACACTTTTAATTCCCGACACTTAGGAAAGCATACATGACCATTTTGCCATGTTTTTGCACATTACTAGCATGTTAAAATGCTGAATTTTGTTGGTTAATGCAGAATTCTGCACTTAGAGTGGGTTTTAGGCACTTTCTGGCACTTAAACTATCACCTAGTGACGCAGTCTTATGGTTCTTACTTCCCTACACTCCATACTAGTGTAGTACCTTGTCTCTGGCCCTTACGGGGTCTCAAAACATTGTCTGACTATGTACTGACATTGTCAGCATGTTTCTGAGTTATCCGCTAACTGTGCTAACCGTGTTTTGTGCATCATGTATGTCACTAAGGTTTGTATGTAATAAATGATGTGACAATATGAAATGTGATGCACATGTATGCATGATACAGGAATCAGAAAACAGTTTAAGTCAGCAGTTGTAAATAAGCACAGTCATTAAGCATAAATCAATATTAATTAATTGTACGGACACATGCAATTTTGACAGTTGTCACAATTTGTTCTGGGGATAGAGTTATACAAGTTGTCCGAGCTTTTACAATTTTCTGTGTTTTTGACTTGGAGAGTCCAGATTTCATCAGCGATTATAAGTGTGCGCTTTTTAAAAATTTTCTGATTTAATATCAAGTGTGTCAGGGAATTATTTGTTCAATTCGAGGTTGATTTTAAATTCAAGTGGGTGTCCGGCTTTTTATAGTGTTCTGGATTTAATATTTAAATTCCTCCGAGTTTAATATCAATATATTTCCTCCGATGTTATATCACAGTTTACGGATTTCCACAAGTACATCCTTTCCGAGTTTGAATTTAAAACCAAGTGTCAGGGAATTAATTGTTTTGTCCAAGGTTGACATTAATTAATTCAAGTGCAAGTGTTCAAATTTATAAGAGTCCGAGCTTTTTATCAAGTATTCCAAATTTATTAATCCAAGTGTTCCAATTTATTACTTGTCCGACTTTAATTGTCCGGGTTTCATGGTGTTCCAATATAATATCAGTTTTCGAGTTATAGATTGTTCCGTATTTAAATCAAACTTTTCCAAAATTCTGAATTAATCAATATTTCTAGTCCGAATTTGAGTTTTTATTTCAGAGGTTGTGAGTTGATCACTTGGGAAGTTTCAGGTTTTGTGAACTTAAGAATATTGTGTATATGCTGAGTTCAGGATGTCGAATATGTCTAATCTTAATGAACTCCTGAGGATGGAGCACGAGGTTGGTACTATGAATAAACTGCCTAAAATGATGAAAGTGGAAAATTACCTCACTTGGAAAGACAGATTTCAGTCATTTATTAATTCTCAAGACACACGTATGTGGATTTGTATTCAAGATGGGTACGTGAACCCAACACACGACTTTGAAGGCAGACAACGTGTCACCGCCTACGTTAATATGCAAGATGTTGAAAAGAAAATGTACGAAGCTGAAAAGAGAGCCTTGGCTGCGACAAAAATGTCTTTACCAGATGGAATCAAACATACTTTTAAGAGGTACACTACCTGATGTTTAATACAATAGTGTGGTGTTTTGCAAACTCTGAATTTATTTCCTAACTACGATCCTGATGTTTTAAATTCCCCTGCCAAATTAATAAACACCGATACCACCGGCTCGTGCTCGTGGCGCCCGCTCCCGGGGTGGGGATGGGGGCTGCGACAAAAAGTCAAACCGTTGGTATTGACTATGATGATACATTTAGCCCCGTGGTTAAACCCACCACCATCCACATAGTTTTAAGTCTTGCAACATCCAGAGCCTGGCACATACATCAACTTGATGTCAAAAATGCATTTTTGCATGGCCACTTGAAGGAAACGATTTATATGTTTCAGCCTCCAGGTTTTACCTCTGCCTCACATCCGAAACATGTTTGCAAACTTAATAAATCCCTTTATGGTCTAAAGCAAGCTCCATGCGCTTGGTATCAACGATTTGCAGGGTATATATCTAAATGTGGTCATAATAGTAGTGTATGTGACAGCTCTCTATTTATCTACAAAAAAAGGTGATCAAATGGCATACTTGCTTTTATACGTACACGACATCATTCTCACTGCCTCAAGTGTCTCTTTACTAAAATGCATCATCAACTCTCTGTCCACTGAATTTAAGATGAATGATCTCGGTCCTTTACATCACTTCCTAGGCATAGCAGTTGAAAAACAAAAAAACATGGTATTTTTCTATCTCAATCAACCTATGCTAAGGACATCTTATCACGTGCGAAAATGTCAAATTGTAAACCCGCGAGCACCCTAGTGGAAGTTGGCTCCAAGCTTAGTGCCACGGCTGGTGCACTGTTTTCGGATGACTCTTTAAATCGCAGCCTAGCTGGTGCCTTACAATACATTACCATCACCCGCCCGGATATTTCATACGCGGTTCAACAGGTATGCCTCTTCATGCATGCACCTCGTGAACCACATTTTCAGTTGCTCAAACGGATTCTTTGATACATTAAGGGCACTCTCACGCAAGGTCTCCTAATCACACCCTCTTCCTCTACTAAATTGACGGCCTATTCAGATGCAGATTGGGGCGGGTGTCCCGACTCTCGTCGATCGACCTCCGGATATTACGTGTATATGGGCAATAACTTAATATCTTGGTCATCGAAACGTCAACCTACAATCTCCCGGTCTAGTGTCGAAGCCGAATATCGGGGAGTTGCCAACACAGTCTCAGAACTTAGCTGGATTCATAACCTTTTGCTCGAACTACATCTCCCAGTTAGACATGCCTCAATCGTTTACTGTGATAACATTTCTGCATTCTATTTGGCAGAAAATCTTGTGCAACATCAAAGAACTAAACACATCGAGCTGGATATACATTTTGTTCGAGAGAAAGTCCGCCTTGGAACCATCAAAGTTCTTCACGTCCCGTCTGATTATCAATATGCGGATATTTTCACAAAAGGGTTACCATAGCATCTATTTCAACGTTTTTGGTCCAGTTTATGCCTCCGCTCTTCTGCGGCTCAAACTACGGGGGACTGTTAGCCGATAATATCAGAAGATATTATTGGCATGTATATCATAATTTTGTGTGCATATTCTGTTAGCTAGAATTGATTTAGTCTACATAATTAGTTCTGTAAATTCCTCCAGTATTGTACCATATACTGTTTTGTCTATCATTCTAAGGCTATAGGGTGTGGGGGGCATGGATTGGGTCATTAATCGCCACGTAGGAACATAATTTACACCTACACCACCCCCTTGGAGGATCATGTCGTGGTGCGCGTGGATTAAACCACGGCAACCACGACCCATTTTTTCTATTTTCTAGCAATGGAAACAATAAATATATAAATAGATTTTCCCTTTTTTTCTATTCCTTCATCATCCCCTCCTATCAAACACAAACCCTAACCCTTCATAACAGCACGGCAACAACAGTAACAATACCGGCAATACGAACAACAACAACTCACAAGTATAGCAGGTTTGTTGTTATTTCTTTGAGTTTAATTTAAACATGCGGCTTCTTTGAATCACAAGCAATCAGCCGATTCTATTCCTTCTCCGTTTTTGTTGTGGTATATAATATAATTTTCACTTGAATTGAACTCAAGTCATTATCACATAAATT
>JARYGA010056557.1:0-44902 GCA_030545235.1 Helianthus tuberosus | reverse complement strand
GGCTACAATTTAAGGAATGCGTTTAGTGACGGCATCAGATTCCTAGTTAATGGAGAAAGGTCTGGTGGCAAGAAAAGCTGCTTCCAGGAAGTTGTCAAGTGTTTTAGCTCGACGATACCATTCTTGAGTGGTTGGTTTAGCCCTTGTTCCTGTAACTCGAATCCTAGCCCGGTATATTTCATTTTAGTTTTAGACCATTGTGAACCTTACGCCTTTTTTACTCTCTGATCGAGGTTCTCGGCATTGAAAAATCTTCGTAAACTAAATCACACGTGTATATGTGGACATTTAAGAGATATACAATTAAGAAAATCAAGATCAATGGTGATATATATGCGGATTAGACACCAAAAAATAAACACTCAAAAAATGGCTACAATTTAATGAATGCGTTTAGTGATGGCATCAGATTCCTAATTGATGGAGACAGGTCTGGTGGCAAAAACATGCTGCTTCCAGGAGGTTGTTAAGTGTTTTTGCTCTACGATTCCATTCTTGGGTGATTCGTTTGACCCTTGTTCCTGTAACTCGAATCCTAGTCTGGTATATTCCATTTTAGTTTTACACCATTGTGAGCCTTATGCCTTTTTTACTCTTTGATCGAGGTTCTCGGCATTGAAAAATATTCGTAAACTAAATCACACGTGTATATGTTGACATTTAAGAGATATACAGTCAAGAAAATCAAGAGCAATGGTGATATATATGCGGATTAGACACCAAAAAATAAACACTCAAAAAATGGCTACAATTTAAGGAGTGTGTTTAGTGACGGCATCAGATTCCTAATTGATGGAGAAATGTCTGGTGGCAAGAAACGCTGCTTCCAGGAGGTTGTCAAGTGTTTTCGCTCCACAATTCCATTCTTGGGTTGTTGGTTTGGCCCTTGTTCCTGTTACTCGAATACCCTAGCCCGGTATATCCCATTTTAGTTTTACATCATTGTGAACCTTACGCCTTTTTTACTCTCTGATCGAGGTTCTCGGCATTGAAAAATCTTCGTAAATTATATCACACGTGTGTATGTTGACATTTAAGAGATATATACAGTCAAGAAAATCAAGAGCTATGATGATATATATGCGGATTAGACACCAAAAAATAAACACTCAAAAAAGGGCTACAATTTAAGGAATGCGTTTAGTGACGGCATCAGATTCCTAATTAATGGAGAAAGGTCTGGTGGCAACAAAAGCTGCTTCCAGGAGGTTGTCAAGTGTTTTCGCTCGACAAATCCATTCTTGAGTGGTTGGTTTGGCCCTTGTTCGTGTAACTCAAATCCTAGCCCGTTATATCTCATTTTAGTTTTACACCATTGTGAACCTTACGCCTTTTTTACTCTCTGATCGAGGTTCTCGGCATTGAAAAATCTTCGTAAACTAAATCACACGTGTATATGTTAACATTTAAGAGGTATACAGTCAAGAAAATCAAGAGCAATGGTGATATATATGCGGATTAGACACCAAAAAATAAACACTAAAAAAATGGCTACAATTTAATGAATCTGTTTAGTGACTGCATCAGATTCCTAATTGATGGATAAAGGTCTGGTGGCAAGAAAAGCTGCTTCCAGGAGGTTGTCAAGTGTTTTCGTCGATGATTCCATTCTTGGGTGGTTGGTTTGGCACTTGTTCCAGTAACTCGATTCCTAACCCGGTATATCCGATTTTAGTTTTACACCATTGTGAACCTTACGCCTTTTTTACTCTCTGATCGAGGTTCTTGGCATTGAAAAATCTTCGTAAATTAAATCACACTTGTATATGTTGACATTTAAGAGATATACAGTCAAGAAAATCAAAAGTAATGGTGATATATATGCGGATTAGACACCAAAAAATAAACACTCAAAAAATGGATACAATTTAAGGAATGTGTTTACTGACGGCATCAGATTCCTAATTGATGGAAAAAGGTCTGGTGGCAAGAAAAGCTGCTTCCAGGAGGTTGTCAAGTGTTTTTGCTCGACGATTCCATTCTTGGGTGGTTCGTTTTGCCCTTGTTCCTGTAACTCGAATCCTAGCCCGGTATATCCCATTCTTGTTTTACACCATTGTGAACCTTACGCCTTTTTTTACTCTATGATCGAGGTTCTCGGCATTGAAAAATCTTCGTAAACTAAATCACACGTGTATATGTTGGCATTTAAGAGATATGCAGTCAAGAAAATCAAGAGCAATGTTGATATATATGCGGAATAGACACCAAAAAATAAACATTCAAAAAATGGCTACAATTTAAGGAATGTGTTTAGTGACAGCATCAGATTCCTAATTGATGGAGAAAGGTCTGGTGGCAAGAAACGCTGCTTCCAGGAGGTTGTCAAGTGTTTTCGCTCTACGATTCCATTCTTGGGTGGTTAGTTTGGCCCTTGTACCTGTAACTCGAATCCTAGCCCGGTATATCCCATTTTAGTTTTACACCATTGTGAACCTTACGCCTTTTGTACTCTCTGATCGAGGTTCTCGGCATTGAAAAATCTTCGTAAACTAAATCACACGTGTATATGTTGACATTTAAGGGATATACAGTCGAGAAAATCAAGAGCAATGGTGATATTTATGCGGATTAGTCATCAAAAAATAAACACTCAAGAAATGGGTACAATTTAAGGAATGCGTTTAGTGACGGTGTTAGATTCCTAATTAATGGAGAAAGGTCTGGTGGCAAGAAAAGCTGCTTCTAGGAGGTTGTCAAGTGTTTTTGCTCGACGATTCTATTCTTGGGTGGTTAGTTTGGCCCTTGTTCCTGTAACACGAATCCTGGCCCGGTATATCCCATTTTAGTTTTACACCATTGTGAACCTTACGCCTTTTTTACTATCTGCTCGAGGTCCTAGACATTGAAAAATATTCGTAAACTAAATGACACGTGTATATGTTGACATTTAAGAGATACACAGTCAAGAAAATTAAGAGCAATGGTGATATATATGCGGATTAGACACCAAATAATAAACACTCAAAAAATGGCTACATTTTAAGGAATATGTTTAGTGACGGCATCAGATTCCTAATTGATGGAGAAGCGTCTGGAGGCAAGAAAAGCTGCTTCCAGAAGGTTGTCAAGTGTTTTCGCTCGATGATTGCATTCTTGGGTGGTTGGTTTGGCCATTGTTCCTGTAACTCGAATCCTAGCCCGGTATATTCCATTTTTGTTTTACACCATTATGAACCTCACGCCTCTTTTACTCTCTGGTCGAGGTTCTCGGCATTGAAAAATCTTCGTAAACTATATCACACGTGTATATGTTGACATTTAAGAGATATACAGTCAAGAAAATTAAGAGCAATGGTGATATATATGCGGATTAGACACCAAAAAATAACCACTCAAAAAATGGCCACAATTTAAGGAATGTGTTTAGTGACGGCATCAGATTCCTAATTGATGGAGAAAGGTCTGGTGGCAAGAAAAGCTGCTTCCAGGAGGTTGTTAAGTATCTTCGCTCGACGATTCCATTCTTGGGTGGTTGGTTTGGCCATTGTTCCTATAACAGTGTAACTCGAATCCTAGCCCGGTATATCCCATTTTAGTTTTACACCATTGTGAACCTTCCACCTTTTTTACTCTCTTATCGAGGTTCTCGGCATTGAAAAATCTTCGTAAACTAAATCACACGTTTATATGTTGACATTTAAGATATATACAGTCAAGAAAATTAAGGGTGATGCTGATATATGTGCGGATTAGACAACAAAAAATAAACACTCAAAAAATGGCTACAATTTAAGGAATGCGTTTAGTGACGGCATCAGATTCCTAATTGGTGGAGAAAGGTTTGGTGGTAAGAAAACCTGCTTCCAAGAGGTTGTTAAGTGTCTTCGGTCGACGATTCCATTCTTGGGTCGTTGGTTTGGCCCTTGTTCCTGTAACTCGAATCCTTACCCGGTATATCCCATTTTAGTTTTACACCATTGTGAACCTTACGCCTTTTTTTACTCTCTGATCGAGGTTCTTGGCATTAAAAAATATTCGTAAACTAAATCACACGTGTATATGTTGACATTTAAGAGATATATAGTCAAGAAAATCAAGAGCAATGGTGATATATATGCGTATTAGACACCAAAACATAAACACTCAAATAATGGCCACAATTTGGAATGTGTCTAGTGACGGCATCAGATTCCTAATTGATAGAGAAAGGTCTGGCGGTAAGAAAAGCTTCTTCTAGGAGGTTGTCAAGTGTTTTCGCTCGATGATTCCATTCTTGGGTGGTTGGTTTGGCCCTTGTTCCTGTAACTCGAATCCTAGCCCGATATATCCCATTTTAGTTTTACACCATTGTGAACCTTACGCCTATTTTACTCACTGCTCGAGGTTCTTTACATTGAAAAATCTTCGTAAACTAAATCACACGTGTATATGTTGACATTTAAAAGATATACAGTCAAGAAAATCAAGAGCAGTGGTGATATATATGCGGATTAGACACCAAAAAATAAACAGTCAAAAAATTGCTACAATTTAAGGAATGTGTTTAGTGACGGCATCAGATTCCTAATTGATGGACAAGCCTCTGGTGGCAAGAAAAGCTGCTTCCAGGAGGTTATCAAGTGTTTTCGCTCGACGATTCCATTCTTGGGTGGTTGGTTTGGCCCTTGTTCCTGTAACTCGAATCCTAGTCCGATATATCCCATTTTAGTTTTACACCATTGTGAACCTTACGCCTTTTTTACTCACTGATCGAGGTTCTTGACATTGAAAACTCTTTGTAAACTAAATCACACGTGTATATGTTAACATGTATGAGATATACAGTCAAGAAAATCAAAAGCAATGGTGATATATATGCGGATTAGACACAAAAAAATAAACACTCAAAAAATGGCTACAATTTAAGGAATGCGTCTTGCGACGGCATCAGACTCCTAATTGATGGAGAAAGGTCTGGTGGCAAGAAAACCTGCTTCCAGGAGGTTGTCAAGTGTTTTAGCTCGGCGATTCCATTCTAGGTTGGTTGGTTTGGCCATTGTTCCTGTATCTCGAATCCTAGCCCGGTATTTCTCATTTTAGTTTTACGCCATTGTGAACCTTACGCCTTTTATACTCTCTGATCGAGGTTCTCGGTATTGAAAAATCTTCGTAAACTAAATCACACATGTATATGTTGACATTTAAGAGATATACAGTCAAGAAAATTAAGAGCAATGGTGATATATATGCGGATTAGACACCAAAAAATAACCACTCAAAAAATTGCCACAATTTAAGGAATGTGTTTAGTGACGGCATCAGATTCCTAATTGATGGAGAAAGGTCTGGTGGTAAGAAAAGCTGCTTCAAGGAGGTTGTTAAGTGTTTTCGCTCGACGATTCCATTCTTGGGTGGTTGGTTCGGCCATTGTTCCTGTAACTCAAATTCTAGCCCTGTATATCCCATTTTAGTGTTACACCATTGTTAAACTTACGCCTTTTTTAATCTCTGATCGAGGTTCTCGGCATTGAAAAATCATCGTAAACAAAATCACGCGTGTATATGTTGACATTTTATAGATCTACAGTCAAGAAAATCAAGAGCACTGGTGATATATATACGGATTAGACACCAAAAATAATCACTCAAAAATGGCTACAAATTAAGGAATGTGTTTTGTGACGGCATCAGATTCCTAATTGATGGAGAAAGGTCTGTTGGCAAGAAAAGCTGCTTCTAGGAGATTGTCAAGTGTTTTCGCTCGACGATTCCATTCTTGGGTGGTTGGTTTGGCCCTTTTTTCCTGTAACTCGAATCCTAGCCCGGTATATCCCATTTTAGTTTTTCACCATTGTGAACCTTATGCCTTTTTTACTCTCTGATCGTGGTTCTCGGCATTGAAAAATCTTCGTAAACTAAATCACACGTGTATATGTTGACATTTAAGAGATATACAGTCAAGAAAATTAAGAGTAATGGTGATATATATGCAGTTTAGTGAGGGCATCAGATTCCTCCTAATTGATGGAGAAAGGTCTGGTTGCAAGAAAAGCTGTTTCCAGGAGGTTGTGAAGTGTTTTCGCTCGACGATTCCATTTTTGGGTTGTTGGTTTGGCACTTGTTCCTGTAACTCGAATCCTAACCCGGTATATCCCATTTTAGTTTTACACCATTGTGAACCTTACGCCTTTTTTACTTTCTGATCGAGGTTCTCGGCTTTGAAAGATGTAACAAGTCTCATAAAAAGTCCTAATTATTATTTTATTTTGTTCAATAGGAAACCCTAATTGAGACCCTCAAGTGATCCTGCATAAATCCTAAAATTTTCAGAATAATCGGAATCAGGATCAGGACCCCTAAAACTCAGGAGGGGTAAATTCATGTTAGTATTATCAACACAGATTTACGTGTGATGCGAATTTGCATGAACGGCCAACTCACCTGAGCTATGCAGACACGGGGCTACCCTATGCTAGTAGGGCACCCCTCGCGCCACGCGACGGCCTCTCGCGCCACGCGAGGGAGACGGTTTTTCAGTATAAATAGTAGGCTGTGGGACTTGCAATTCTGCGTTAGTTCGACGTAGAAATTCAATACGTACACTGAGATATCGTCTAAATATTACAAAAACACACACAAATCACGAAACGCTGCCGCGACAACAGGGTAATAACTCGATCGTTGCTACGATTCAATGTCCGATCAATTGAAACTATCCAATGGATATTTAAGTGTTGCCCACATTAGGTTTATGCTTTATCATTCGTCGTGAATTCGATGGATGTTTAAGTATCGCACTTTGTCATTCGTTGTGAGGGTTTAATCTCGTGAGTTGTCGTAAATGATGTATTAGTTACTAACCTAGTTTTCGTGTGCATTGTTATTTGAACTAGGTTAACAAGGCTAATCAATAGACTAGACTCTGCTCGTATTTAATCTGCAATGTGAGTCATTCTCTTTTAATCAAATTTGATTTCAAAATCATGTTTACTTTCAAAGTTATAATTACAGGGATTAAGTCTTTGTAATCACCAAATTACAGCCGGTATGTGGGGTTTTGTATACAATACTTGATAACCGTCACCATTGGACAACGTGTTAGCCAAGGGGTGATATGACCATAATCACAGACACCATTGGACAACGAGATAGCCAATAGGTGGTCGAGTGATAAATACCATGGGTAGATGGTTGATATGTATAAACATTGTAATCGCTCTTAATACTGTAAATTATAACGCGTCATTTTAGTAAGAAGAATGATTCACCAGTATTTCCCTGCTGACAAAATTTTTTTTTCAAACATGTTTCGGGTGATTTGTTGTGATCCAGGAAAAGTGCCGCGAAGCACTACAAGTTAAAAGAAGTGGCTCAATATAAATAAAGAAACATGTTTTGTAAAATAAAGATTCCCAGTGAAATCATCTGATTGTAAATTATCGGGGTTTTATCCCGAATTATGGAATAAAATAATCGGGCATTTTCAGTTTTAAAAAGATTCTAATAAAATCTTCCGCTGTCAACTCAATTAAATAAATACCACGGGATTTTCTGTCCCGCGACTCCTGAACCAGGTTAAACTGGGTCGGGGATCGTGACAGGAAAAGGTGGTATCAGAGCCACTGAGTTAAGCTAATTAAGTATTTAGAAATATTAAATTTTCCTGATTACCATTTTGTGATTATGTGTTTTATTAACTGACTACTTGCTAATTACAGTATGGGTAAGCAAAAGCTTTCGAACATCTATCTTAAATTAGATAGTTCACCAAAAGAGAAGGGAAGTTCATCCAAATCAAAATCCTCAAGATACTCAGTAGATAATGAGGAGGGAATATTTGTTCGTAAAGCCCATTATGAGGAACCACTTACTCCTAATAAAAGAAGTTTGATTATTAAGAAAAGTCAGGAGAAAATAATGAAATCCCTATCAAAATAAATGAGAGTTAATCAAGAAATCCAGAAATTAGGCAGTAACCCACCATGGGAAGACAAGTTAGATGAAAAATGGGCAGATCTCTATATGCTAGCCACTGTAGCAGTAAATGCAAATCTTTAAAATACCCTGACTCAGTATTAGCACCCTTATTACCTACAATCCAGAAACTTTACCCAGTAAATAAATAAGTTTACAATAAACTCTAGTATGTTTAATTTTCAGTTATTCTTTGTATTAAATTAGTCACACGGTATGCAATAATACTTGAAGGTTATCTGTGAAATTTTGTTATAAAATTTTAACTTAGTATTTTGCCTATATGCTAAACAGCATGAATGAGTTATCTGAAGCACTTTAGAATCTCAATCTCTATCCGGTGAAAATAGGAGTTTCCAGAGACTTTACTGGTTACATACCCGATGTGGAAGAACCTATGGAATTCAACACTCCACCTCTAGAGAAACCAAAACCTAAGAAAAGAAGAAGATTCGTAAGCTGGAGGGGTGTACGCAGGAGGAAACCAGCAACTAGGAGAGTTCCCAAAATAGAGAATCCCATAGATAAAGGAAAAGGAATTGCCATCGGGGAAGATTCCAGGCAAGTAGAAATGGAAATTGGGGAAAGTTCTAAGCAAATCGAGGAATTGCCATTACAGGAGGAATTGGATCGCGTACTGGCAAGCTGTGATATTCTCAGGCCCATAAATAACAACCTCTACCCTTATCCTGCCGAAACTCAACTTCCAATAAACTTAGAACCTACCATTCCAGACCCTTTAATCCATACCCAACCTCTAGGAGAAATGGACGAGTGGTGGACCAATGATTGGCAGTTTCAAAATCTCCTCAATAATCCTTATACTTTTTTCCCTCAGTTCGACCCAGAACCTATACCAAACCCACCAATGAGCAATGAAAATTTAGCTGAACTCCGCCATTTTGGCGAGTAGCTGATAGATGCTGGGAATAGGATCTGGGAAATAGGAGAACAAATCTCCTGGAAGTACGACGAGAGGGAACGTCACTTCTAAAATACCTAGGGAGAGGATGGTGATAAAGTTGTGATTGTATAATACTAATAGTAATAATAAAATAAGTCTGTAAAATAACCTACAAATAAAACCTTTGTAAGATAACGGTGTGTAATGATGCATAATATATATATATATATATATAATGGGAATTGAGAAATCGATAATTTTGGAAATATATATGTGTGTTGTGAAATTTGTATGATTGTTTTGTATAATTGTTATTTATTCGATACTAATAAATTATATATATTAATTATCATATGGAAAATGTTAATAATGAACCAGTTAACGAGGTTAACCAATCTGAGCAACACCAGGAGGATCACTTTATGACTAAGCAAGATATAGAAAATATCGTTGCTCAAGGGATAGCCAATGCTATTCCAGCAATCCTTGTTGCTGCCTAGAAACCTGTTGAACCTCAACAAATCATTTCTAGCAAACGTACTTTTGAAGATAACTTCAGTAATAGTGTAAACGGAGGCGGTAATCATACTAATAACAATAATGATCCACGGCAGGCCCCGCTCTCTAAGAAAATGAAAGTTGCAACGCCTGGTTGCACTTACAAAGAATTTCTTGCTTGTAAACCAGCTGAATTTGCAGGCAATGAAGGAGCGACTGCGGCACTGCGTTGGTTAGAGAAAACCGAGGCAGTGATCATAATAAGTAAATGTGCCGAAAACGACAAAGTCATGTACGCGTCGAATCTTTTTAAAGAATGGGCGCTAGAATGGTGGAATACAGTACTTTAAGCCAAAGGAAGAAATGTGGCCTATGCCATGAATTGAGAAGAATTTAAAAGTCTGATAGAAAGAAAATTTTGTCCCGAATATGAAAAGGAACAAATGGCGAATAAATTTCTGAACCACCGGATGATGAATGTAGACTATCGAGGGTATACTTCGACATTCTTCGAGTATGCTAGAGTAGTACCAACCCTGGCTTCGCCAGAGCCGGTGCTCATTTCTCCCTACATTTGGGGATTAATTAACGAAATCCGTAATATCGTTAAAGCTGCGAGACCTCGCACTATTGACGATGTGGTAGAATTAGCTAACACCCTAACTGACGAGTTGATATGCGCAAGAGATGAAAACAGGAAAAAGGAACTGGCTCAGAAAATTACCCAAGGATTTCATATGGGTAATAATAGTAACTTCAAGAAAAGAGGAACAGGGCAATCCTCAACTCCGCCGTTCTGCAGGAATTGTAGAAAGAAACATTATGGAAGATGTAATGTAACCTGCAACTTTTGCAAAGTTGTAGGACATCGCGAAGAAGACTGCAGAAAGAAAACAAAGATCTGCTATAACTGTGGAGAAGTAGGACATTTTAAACCCGAATGCCCTAAATTGGTTAAACCAGCAGACAATAAAGCCAAGCCAGCCAACAGAGCTACCAAGAAGAATGTTCGAGCATTCCAGTTAACTACTCAGGAAGCCGAACTAATCCCTGATGTGATAGATGGTACGTTCTTAGTTCACAACGTTTACACAAAAGTATTATTTGACTCTGGTGCAAACCAAAGTTTTATCAATACTTCATTCTGCCAAGCTTTTAGTTTACCTTTGACCAACGTTAGGCAAATTTTTACAGTCGAAACGGCAGATGGGAATTCAGTTAAAATAGATAAGGTTTTGCAAAATGTAGAAATAGAACTTTCAGGTCATAAATTTTCTACAAACCTATTACCTATGAAATTAGCCGAATTCGATGTTGTGTTAGGAATGGATTGGTTAATAGCCAACCATGCTCAAATCCTTTGTGATAAGAACTCTATAGAAATTCATGCACACACTGGAGAAGTGATCGTGATTACAGGAGATAAGTCACGTAAACCCATGAAGTTCATTTCAGTAATGAAAGTTGTTAGTTATAAATGAAAGCAAGGAATAGTATATATGATTTCAGTAATCATTAGTACTAAGGATAAAGAACTTAAGGAGATTCCTGTAGTATCAGAATACCCAGATGTATTCCCAGAAGAACTACCTGGATTACCACCTGATAGGGAAGTAGAATTTAGAATTCATCTAATTCCCGGAACTACACCGATAGCCAAAGCACCTTATCGGTTAGCACCCACAGAAATGCTAGAATTGAAAAAGCAATTAGATGAATTACTAAGTAAAGGTTTTATACAACCTAGTTCATCCCCATGGGGAGCACCGGTGTTGTTTGTAAAGAAAAAGGACGGTTCAATGAGAATGTGTATTGATTATAGGGAATTGAATAAGGTTACAATTAAGAATCGATACCCATTACCTAGGATTGATGATCTTTTTGATCAACTTCAAGGAGCTAGATATTTTTCTAAGATAGATTTACGCTCCGGATATCATCAATTGAAGGTACAGGAAGAAGACATACCTAAAACTGCTTTCAGAACTAGGTATGGTCATTACGAGTTTACAGTCATGCCCTTCGGGTTAACAAATGCTCCCGCAGCATTCATGGACATGATGAATAGAATCTGTAAACCGACTTGGATAAATTAGTAATTGTCTTCATTGACGATATACTTATTTATTCCAAGAATCAGGAAGAGCACTGTCAGCACTTGCATGCACTCTTAACTTTGTTAAGAAAAGAAAAGCTTTACGCCAAATTCTCGAAGTGTGAATTTTGACTACAAGAAGTGCAGTTTCTATGACACATGGTGAATCACGAAGGTATTCACGTAGATCCTGCTAAGATAGAGGCAATTACCAAATGGAAAGTTCCACAAACAGCTATGGAAATTAGAAGCTTTTTAGGATTAGCTGGATACTATAGGCGCTTTATTAAGGATTTTTCCAAAATAGCAGTGCCATTAACTAAGCTAACCTGTAAATCAGTTAAGTTTGAATGGGGACCTAGGCAAGAAGAGGCGTTTAGAATTTTAAAGCAAAAGTTAACCAATGCCCCAATTCTAGCCTTACCAGAAGGAACTGAAGATTTTGAAGTATATTGTGATGCTTCTAAGCTAGGATTAGGATGTGTGCTAATGCAACGCAAGAAGGTAATTGCATATGCTTCAAGACAATTGAAAAAGCACGAGGAAAACTATACAACTCATGACTTAGAATTAGGAGCCATAATTTTTGCCCTTAAAATTTGGAGACATTATCTGTATGGAAGTAAGTTTACTGTCTATACGGATCATAAAAGTTTAAGGTACATATTTGGGCAAAAAGAATTGAACATGAGATAAAGGAGATGGATGGAGATCCTAAGTGACTACGACTGTGATATTCAATATCACGAAGGAAAGGCAAATGTAGTAGCAGATGCCTTAAGGCGTAAGTATCATGAGAAACAACGACGGGTTCGTGCTCTTAGATTAAATCTACAGTTAGATTTAATGGAACAATTAAAGAAGGTTCAAGAAATAGCAATCAAAGATGATACTGAAGGAATGAAAGGAAGAATAAAGGAATTAGAGAAAGGAGCTGATGGAATTTGGAGATTCCATAAGAAAAGAATTTGGGTACCTAAGCAAGGAGAATTAAGAGATAAAATTTTAGAAGAAGCTCATAAATCTAGGTATACCATGCATCCTGGTAATAATAAAATGTACCAAGATTTAAGAAATAATTTTTGGTGGATAGGCATGAAAAAGGATATAGCTAGATATGTTTCTAAGTGTCTTACTTGTTCACAAGTTAAGGCAGAACACCAGAAACCTTCAGGTCTACTACAACAATTAGAAATGCCAGTATGGAAATGGGAACTCATAACAATGGATTTTGTTACTAAGTTACCCAAAACCAGAAAAGGTAATGATGCGATTTGGGTAATTGTGGATCGATTAACCAAATTAGCTCATTTTCTACCCATGAAAGAAACCTTTAGCATGGAAAGGTTGGCAAAGTTGTATGTAGATGAAGTAGTATCCTTACATGGAGTTCCACTCTCCATTATATCGGATAGGGATAGTCGTTTCACTTCCCATTTCTGGACTAGTTTACAGGAAGCAATGGGAACCCGACTAAATTTAAGTACTGCATATCATCCACAAACAGACGGGCAAAGTGAAAGGACGATCCAAACCCTGAAGACATGCTCCGGGCATGTGTAATAGATTTTGGTGGTAACTAGGACGACCACCTACCTTTAATTGAATTCTCTTATAACAATAGTTATCATGCAAGCATCGAAGCTGCCCCATTCGAAGCACTGTATGGAAAAAAGTGTAGAACTCCAGTTTGCTGGGCAGAAATAGGAGAAAGTTAATTATCCGGTCTTGAAATAGTACAAGAAACCACTGACAAGATTACTCAAATCAAGGAAAGATTAAAGACTGCTCGAGATCGCCAAAAGAGTTATGCAGATAATCGACGCAAGCCGTTAGAATTCCAAGTTGGAGACAGAGTATTGTTAAAAGTTTCTCCTTGGAAAGGAGTAGTTTGATTCGGTAAGAAAGGAAAACTAAGTCCACGATATGTAGGACCATTTTCAGTAATCCAACCTATAGGACCAGTTGCTTATCGTTTACAACTACCAGAAGAGTTAGCTGGAATACATGACGTATTTCATGTATCCAATCTCAAGAAATGTCTATCTGACGAGTCCCTGGTAGTACCTCTTCAAGATATAGAGGTAAATGAAAAATTAAAATTTGTTGAGAAGCCATTACAAATAGAAGATAGAAAGATCAAGTTTCTCAAGCACAAGCGGCTAGTGCTGGTCAAAGTCAAGTGGGATTCGAAGAGAGGATCTAAATACACGTGGGAGCTGGAATCAGAAATGAAGCGAAAGTATCCTCACATGTTCCAGTGAATCTCGAGGACGAGATTTTTATTAAGGTGGGGAGGATGTAACAACTCTCATCAAAAGTCCTAATTATTATTTTATTTTGTCCAATAGGAAACCCTAATTGAGACCCTCAAGTGATCCTGCATAAATCCTAAAATTTTCAGAATAATCGGAATCAGGATTAGGACCCCTAAAACTCAGGGGGTAAATTCCCGTTAGTATTATCAACACAGTTTTATGTGTGATGCGAATTTGCATGAACGGCCAACTCACCTGAGCTATGCAGACACGGGGCTACCCTATGCTAGTAGGGCACCCCTCGCGCCACGCGACGGCCCCTCGCGCCACGCGAGGGAGCCGGTTTTTCAGTATAAATAGTAGGTTGTGGGACTTGCAATTTTGCGTTAGTTCGACGTAGAAATTCAATACGTACACTGAGATATCGTCTAAATATTACAAAAACACACACAAATCACGAAACGCTGTCGCGACAACAGGGTAATAACTCGATCGCTGCTATGATTCAATGTCCGATCGATTGAAACTATCCAATGGATGTTTAAGTGCTGCCCACATTAGGGTTATGCTTTATCATTCGTCGTGAATTCGATGGATGTTTAAGTATCGCACTTTGTCATTCGTTGTGAGGGTTTAATCTCGTGAGTTATCGTAATTGCTGTATTAGTTACTAACCTAGTTTTCGTGTGCATTGTTATTTGAACTAGGTTAACAAGGCTAATCAATAGACTAGACTCTGCTCGTATTTAATCTGCAATGTGAGTCATTCTCTTTTTATCAAATTTGATTTCAAAATCATGTTTACTTTCAAAGTTATAATTACAGGGATTAAGTCTTTGTAATCACCAAATTACAGCCGGTATGTGGGGTTTTGTATACAATACTTGATAACCGTCACCATTGGACAACGGGTTAGCCAAGGGGTGATATGACCATAATCACAGACACCATTGGATAACGAGATAGCCAATAGGTGGTCGAGTGATAAATACCGTGGGTAGATGGTTGATATGTATAAACATTGTAATCGCTCTTAATACTGTAAATTATAACGTGTCATTTTAGTAAAAAAAATGATTCACTAGTATTTCCCTGCTGACAAAAAATTTTTTTAAACATGTTTCAGGTGATCTGTTGTGATCCAGGAAAAGTGCCACGAAGCACTACAAGTTTAAAGAAGTGGCTCAATATAAATAAAGAAACATGTTTTGTAAAATAAAGATTCCCAGTGAAATCATCTGATTGTAAATTATCAGGGTTTTATCCCGAATTATGGAATAAAATAATCGGGCATTTTCAGTTTTAACAAGATTCTGTTAAAATCTTCCGCTGTCAACTCAATTAAATAAATACCACGGGATTTTCTGTCCCGCGACTCCAGAACTAGGTTAAACTGGGTCGGGGGTCGTGACAAAAAATCTTCGTAAACTAAATCACACGTGTATATGTTGACATTTAAGAGATATACAGTCAAGAAAATCAAGAGCAATGGTGATATATATGCGGATTAGACACCAAAAAATAAACACTCAAAAAATGGCTACAGATTAAGGAATGTGTTTAGTGACGGCATCAGATTCCTAATTGATGGAGAAAGGTCTGGTGGTAAGAAAAGCTACTTCCAGGAGGTTGTCAAGTGTTTTTGCTCGACTATTCCATTCTTGGGTGGTTGGTTTGGCCCTTGTTCCTGTAACTCGAATCCTAGCCCGATATATCCCATTTTAGTTTTACACCATTGTGAACCTTACGCCTTTTTTACACACTGATCAAGGTTCTCGGCATTGAAAAATCTTCGTAAACTAAATCACACGTCTATATGTTGACATTTAAGAGATATACAGTCAAGAAAATCAAGAGCAATGGTGATATATAAGCGGATTAGACAACAAAAAATAAACACTCAAAAAATGGCAACAATTAAAGGAATGTGTTTAGTGATGGCATCAGATTCCTAATTAATGGAGAAAGGTCTGGTGGCGAGAAAAGCTGCTTCCAGGAGGTTGTCAAGTGTTTTCGCACGATGATTCCATTCTTGTGGGGTTGGTTTAGCCCTTGTTCTTGTAACTCGAATCCTAGCCAGTATATCCCATTTTAGTTTTACACCATTGTGAACCTTACGCCTTTTTTACTCTCTGATCGAGGTTCTCGGCATTGAAAAATCTTCGTAAACTTAATCACAAGTGTATATGTTGATATTTAAGAGATATACAGTCAAGAAAATCAAGAGCAATGGTGATAAATATGCGGATTAGACACCAAAAAATAAACACTCTAAAAATGGCTACAATTTAAGGAATGTGTTTTGTGACGGCATCAGATTCCTAATTGATGGAGAAAGGTCTGGTGGCCAGAAAACCTGCTTACAGGAGGTTGTCAAGTGTTTTCCAATGACGATTCCATTCTGGGGTGGTTGGTTTGGCTCTTGTTCCTGTAACTCGAATCCTAGCCCAGTATAAACCATTTTAGTTTTACACCATTGTGAACCTTACGCCTTTCTTACTCTCTAATCGATGTTCACGACATTGAAAATTTTTTGTAAACTAAATCACACGTGTATATGCTGACATTTAAGAGATATTTCGACCAATAGAATTCCAAACAATCGTTCACAATATGCAAATGAGTTCTAGAAACAGTAACATCCACTAGATGAACTTAGAATCAACAAGCTCAAATATAATGGTTTGCATGAAATGCTCGATCGTGATCAGCACAAGCTGCGAGTTATACCGATGCCACAAGGTATCGTAGTGAATGAAACGATTCAAATATAGCGGTGATCGAACAAGTACCACCTGTGTTTTGCATGAAACGCTTGATCATGATTAGTCCAAGCTACAAGTTTATACCGACACCACAAGGTGTCGTAGGGATTTAAATAATTCAATAATAGCGATGATCAAACAACTTCAGAGTGTTTGAATTCAACTGAAGGTTCAACGAAGTAAATCTGAACATTTGTTCCAAACAAACATCGAAAGATTTTCAATTAAAGATGGAGCATCAAAGAAATAACGTTTTCAATCGAAAATCAAGAAGCAATGAGTATTGCAAAACATTCGATTGATAATGAAAGAAACGTTAGTAGGTACACCGGAATTTATAATGAATTTGTGTACCATCGTCTTAACACACGATTGTGTTAAGACTGCTTTAATATGATAAATCAAAGCGGATTTAAAACAAATCAATGAATAAGTAATTAAATCCGTGCATGAGATGCGTAAATGAGATTAGCGCAAGCTTCAAATTAGTGAGACACCAGCACAAGGTGTTGAAATCAACAAACAACTTAATGGAGTCGTTGACCAAACAAGTCTACTATGACTCGGAATAAATGAAACGCTTGTTAAAACGAATTTGAATGTGATGTTTCCAATACATCATATGGTGTCTTGAATTGAATATGTGTAATGGATAAGTTCAGACAATCGAACTTGGTTTCAACGCAATCCGACAATAAATACATGTATCGACAAGGAAATTTCGGCATGGTTACAAAGATAAACCATGTATGTAACTCGAAAGGAAAAGAAGTTTCAAGAAATTCGTCGACTCGATAGCAAGGAGTCAACATTTGCAAGAATGTGGATCATCAATATCACGAAGCAATAATTGGATATAGCAAAATAATAATTGAAATTTTGATGAAAACGATCATTCGGAGTGAAATCACATGCGTAACAACGATGCATGTGTAACATATGAATTTTCAAAAAAATGAAGCAAATGAGTGTTCGCTATAATAAAAGAAATTATCGTGGTGCAATGACCATTAGGAGGAGTAGAGATGTAAAAATCTACTCACTAGATGCAAAAGTCGAAATGTCAATAAAAGAAGTTTAAGGACTTTACCTGGGATTTCATGTGTTGACCGGTTATTAGATAACATTACCATGGAATGTCGAACATAGTGTATTCGTCGTTAATGAGAAAGGGGGAATACGAATCGTCGCATCCTGATTGATAGTTCTCCTGTTGACAAGATTAGCATCGTCGCTGAAATGCTCAATTGTGTTTTCTCAATGATCTTGCCTTGAAAGTCGTGTTCGTGTCGTTGAAGGACCACGTGACAAATCGTCGCATCCTGATTGATAGTTCTCCTGTTGACAAGATTAGCATCGTCGCTGAAATGCTCAATTGTGTTTTCTCAATGATCTTGCCTTGAAAGTCGTATGTGACGTACTTCAACCTCCGTTGATGTGTAGACTGAGTTTCGTGTAATTTACACGCCGCTACTTCATTTTGTGTAGGTTACCTGCTCGGTTAAATAAAATAGCATAGACAACATAATAATGACGTTTGCCCGAGTTAATAGACATGGTTGTTACGTGATGACCTTTACTGAACTTCGACACAACTTCCCAAAGGTTCTAAATGCATGTCTTTATTCTCTCATAGTTTTGTGTTTTATGTGTATTTGTTTTTGTGTACCGTGTATAAAACACAAATTAACGTTTGTTTAAAACAAAGTTTTGACTCACTGTTTTCGGCAACGGTTGGAGACCATATTCAAGTCTTTGGCGTTCTGTACGTATTTAAAGTCTTAATAGTCTAAGTCCCAGAGAAAAGTGAGGTTAGAGCCTAGGTATCTCTACAGAAACCTAATTCGCTGTAACCTATAGCTCTGATACCAATCTGTCACACCTCGAAATATCAGAGCATTGGTGTGATTGGACTGGTATCTTCATTGCACAGCGGAAGCAAATAAGCTAAGACTTCTAGAAAACGAACGCCCACTAAGTTCTCAACTCCCAATGGTTCTCCTATTCCAACCGTGCCAAAATTTGAGAAAGTAACCTGAGAAAGAAACATGCGAAAAATCAACATAAAGTTGAGCGAGTTCATAGTTTGTTTGTAAAAGATTTGAAATAAATCCTTTGAATAACCGGTTTTTAAAAGTTGTTGTGAAGATATAGTAAAAATCATTTTTCTTGGCATGTTATATGAAAACTGTGAGCTCCAATAATCATGTATACATTTGTAAGTATTCCTTTGGTAACCGGTATGTAAGCGTCTATGAACAGATCAATTAATGTGTAGCTAATACATTAATATGTGTGCAACGGTGTAGGAAGGCTCAAGCCTAGCAGATTTTGCACCGGGCTTCCGGCTGTAAGACATAGTCACCTCATGGGCCAAACCCCGGTCCACATGGGTGTGGCTCGCTACACCTAAATAGACCTATCACTCATGCCCCTCGGTCCACTAACAAGGATTAATGGTCTTAAGAGTGTGCCTACCCATTCACATGATCTAACAGTACATTCCTTAGCTAATCATACCAATTGTAATTGTTTGTAAACATTTTGTAACATGTACTTCACCCCCGAAGTTATAAAACAAAAACAGTTAAAAGAAAAAGGGGACATGAATTCACTGGATTGTCTCGTTTTTCGTACACAGAACAACCCAGTCCTATTGTTGTAACTAGGACATTCCCGTC
The DNA here is from genome assembly GCA_030545235.1 of Helianthus tuberosus. Classification (NCBI taxonomy): domain Eukaryota; kingdom Viridiplantae; phylum Streptophyta; class Magnoliopsida; order Asterales; family Asteraceae; genus Helianthus; species Helianthus tuberosus. The sequence continues at coordinate 25,805 of JARYGA010056557.1, read as the reverse complement.
CCTAATCATGAAAATCATGTACGTCTCGTAAATACGCATTTTGTTTTGTAAAACCGATATATTAAGTATAAATCGTTCGTAAACCATTTGAGTTCCTTGAAATCCATTCGTAACATGATTTAGAAATATGAGTTTTCGTTCATCGAAAAGTTGTTTATTTTCGCTACAATTTAAGGAATGTGTTTAGTGATGGCATCAGATTCCTAATTGATTGAGAAAGGTCTGGTGACAAGAAAAGCTGCTTCCAGGAGGTTGTCAAGTGTTTTCGCTCGACGATTCCATTCTTGGGTGGTTGGTTTGGCCCCTGTTCCTGTAACTCGAATCCTAACCCACTATATACCAGTTTAGTTTTACACCATTGTGAAGCTTACGCCTATTTTACTCTTTGATCGAGGTTCTTAGCATTGAAAAATCTTCGTAAACAAAATCACACGCGTATATGTTGACATTTAAGAGATATACAGTCAAGAAAATCAAGAGCAATGGTGATATATATGCGGATTAGACACCAAAAAATAAACACTCAAAAAATGGCTACAATTTAATGAATGTGTTTAGTGACGGCATCAGATTCCTAATTAATAGAGAAAGGTCTGGTGGCAAGAAAAGCTGCTTCCATGAGGTTGTCAAGTGTTTTCGCTCGACGATTCCTTTCTTGAGTGGTTGGTTTGGCCCTTATTCCTGTAACTCGAAACCTAGCCCGGTATATCTCATTTTAGTTTTACACCATTGTGAACCTTACGCCTTTTTTACTCTCTGATCGAGGTTCTCGGCATTGAAAAATTTTCGTAAACTAAATCACACGTGTGTATGTTGACATTTAAGAGATATACAGTAAAGAAAATCAAGAGCAATGGTGATATATATGGGGATTAGACACCAAAAAATATACACTAAAGAATGGCCACAATTTAATGAATGTGTTTAGTGATGGCATCAGATTCCTAATAAATGGAGAAAAATCTGGTGGCAAGAAATGCTACTTCCAGAAAGTTGTCAAGTGTTTTCGCTCGATGAATCCATTCTTGGGTGGTTGGTTTGGCCCTTGTTCCTGTTACTCGAATCCTAACCCGGTATATCCCATTTTAGTTATACACAATTGTGAACCTTACGCCTTTTTTACTCTTTGATCGAGGTTCTCGGGATTGAAAAGTCTTCGTAAACAAAATCAAACGTGTATATGTTGACATTTAAGAGATATATAGTCAAGAAAATCAGGAGCAATGGAGATATATTTGCGGATAAGACACCAAAAAATAAACACTCAAAAAATGGTTACAATTTAAGGAATGTGTTTAGTGACGGCATTAGATTCCTAATTGATGGTGAAAGGTCGGGTGGCAAGAAAAGCTGCTTCCAGGAGGCTGTCAAGTGTTTTCTCTCGACGATTCCATTCTTGGGTGGTTGGTTTGGCCCTTGTTCCTGTAACTCAAATCCTAGCCCGGTATATCCTATTTTAGTATTACACCATTGTGAACCTTACGCCTTTTTTACTCTCAGATCGAGGTTCTCAGCATTGAAAAATCTTCGTAAACTAAATCACACGTGTATATGTTGACATTTAAGATATATACGGTCAAGAAAATCAAGAGCAATGGTGATATATATGCGGATTAGACACCAAAAAATAAACACTCAAAAAATGGATACAATTTAAGGAATGTGTTTAGTGACGGCATCAGATTTCTAATTAATGGAAAAAGGGCTGGTGGCAAGAAAAGCTGCTTTCAGGAGGTTGTCAAGTGTTTTTTCTCGACGATTTCATTCTTGGGTGGTTGATTTGGCCCTTGTTCCTGTAACTCGAATCCTAGCCTGGTATATCCCGTTTTAGTTTTACACCATTGTGAACCTTACGCCTTTTTTACTAACTGATTGAGGTTCACGGCATTGTAAAATCTTCGTAAACTAAATCAAACGTGTATATGTTGATATTTAAGAGATATACAGTCAACAAAATCAAGAGCAATGGTGATATATATATGCGGATTAAACACCAAAAAATAAACACTCAAAAAACGGTTACAATTTAAGGAATGTGTTTTGTGATGGCATCAGATTCCTAATTGATGGAGAAGGGTCCGGTGGAAAGAAAAGCTGCTTCCAGGAGGTTGTCAAGTGTTTTCGCTCGACGATTCCTTTCTTGGGTGGTTGGTTTAGCCCTTGTTCCTGTAACTCGAATCCTAGCCTGGTATATCCCGTTTTAGTTTTACACCATTGTGAACCTTACGCCTTTTTTACTCTCTGGTCGAGGTTCACGGCATTGTAAAATCTTCGTAAACTAAATCAAACGTGTATATTTTGACATTTAAGAGATATACGGTCAAGAAAATGAAGAGCAATGGTGATATAAATGCGGATTAGACACCAAAAACTAAACACTCAGAAAATGGCTACAATTTAAGGAATGTCTTTAGGGACGGCATCAGATTCCTAATTGATGGAGATTGGGCTGGTGGCAAGAAAAGTTGCATTCAAGAGATTGTCAAGTCCTTTGGCTAGACGATTCCATTCTTTGGTGGTTGATTTGGCCCTTGTTCCTGTAACTCGTATCCTAGCCCGGTTTATCCCATTTTAGTTTTACACCATTGTGAACCTTACGCCATTTTTACTCCTGATCGAGGTTCTCGGCATCGAAAAATCTTAGTAAACTAAATCACACGTGTATATGTTGACATTTTAGAGATATACAGTCAAAAAAATTAAGAGCAATGGTGATATATATTGGGATTAGACACGAAAAAATAAACACTCAAAAAATGGCTACAATTTAAGGAAGGTGTTTAGTGGCGGCATCTGATTCCTAATTGATGGAGAAAGGTCTGGTGGCAAGAAAAGCTGCTTCCAGGAGGTTGTCAAGTGTTTTCGCTCGACGATTCCTTTCATGGGTGGTTTGTTTGACCCTTGTTCCTGTAACCCGAATCCTAGCCCGGTATATCCCATTTTAGTTTTACACCATTGTGAACCTTACGCCTTTTTTACCCCTGATCGAGGTTCTCGGCATTGAAAAATCTTGGTAAACTAAATCACAGGTGTATAAGTTGACATTTAAGATATATACAGTCAAGAAAATCAAGAGCAATGGTGATATATATATATACATATATATGCGGATTAGACACCAAAAAATAAACACTAAAAATGACTACAATTTAAAGAATGCGTTTTGTGACGATATCAGATTACTTATTGATAGAGAAAGGTCTGGGGGCAAGAAAAGCTGCTTCCAGGAGGTTGTCAAGTGTTTTCGCTCGACGATTCCATTCTTGGGTGGTTGGTTTGGCCCTTGTTCCTCTAACTCGAATCCTAGCCCGGTATATCCCATTTTAGTTTTACACCATTGTGAACCTTACGCCTTTTTTACTCTCTGATCGAGGTTCTCGGCATTGAAAAATCTTCGTAAACTAAATCACACGTGTATATGTTGACATTTAAGAGATATACAGTCAAGAAAATCAAGAGCAATGGTGATATATATGCGGATTAGACACCAAAAAATAAACACTCAAAAAATGGTTACAATTTAAGGAATGTGTTTAGTGACGGCATCATATTCCTAATTGATGGAGAAAGGTCTGGTGGCAAGAAAAGCTGCTTCCAGGATGTTGTCAAGTGCTTTCGCTCGAGGATTCCTTTCATGGGTGGATTGTTTGGCCCTTGTTCCTGTAACCTGAATCCTGGCCCGGTATATCCCATTTTAGCTTTACACCATTGTGAAGCTTACGCCTTTTTTACTCTCTGATTGAGGTTTTCGGCATTGAAAAATCTTGGTAAACTAAATCATAGGTGTGTAAGTTGACATTTAAGAGATATACAGTCAAGAAAATCAAGAGCAATGGTGATATATATGCGGATTAGACACCAAAAAATTAACACTCAAAAAATGGCTACAATTTAAAGAATGCGTTTTGTGACGACTTCAGATTCCTAATTGATAGAGAAAGTTCCGGAGGCAAGAAAGCTGCTTCCAGGAGGTTGTGAAGTGTTTTTGCTCGACGATTCCATTCTTGGGTGTTTGGTTAGGCCCTTGTTCCTGTAACTCGAATCCTAGCCCGGTATATCCCATTTTAATTTTACACCATTGTGAACCTTACGCATTTTTTACTCTCTGGTCGAGGTTCTCGGCATTGAAAAATCTTAGTAAACTAAATCACACGTGTATATGTTCACATTTTAGAGATATACAGTCAAGAAAATTAAGAGCAATGGTGATATATATATGCGGATTAGACACCAAAAAATAAACACTCAAAAAACGGCTACAATTTAAGGAATGTGTTTAGTGACGGCATCAGATTCCTAATAAGGGGAGAAAGGTCGGGTGGCAAGAAAAGCTCCTTCCAAGAGGTTGTCAAGTGTTTTCGCTCGACGATTCCAATCTTGGGTGGTTGGTTTGGCCCTTGTTCCTGTAACTCGAATCCTAGCCCGGTATATCTCATTTTAGTTTTATACCATTGTGAACCTTACTCCTTTTTTACTCTATGATAGAGGTTCTCGGCATTGAAAAATCTTCGTAAACTAAATCACACGTGTATATGTTGACATTTAAGAGATATACAGTCAAGAAAATCAAGAGCAATGGTGATATATATGCGGACTAGACACCAAAAAATAAACACTCAAAAAATGGTTACAATTTAAGGAATGTGTTTAGTGACGGCATCAGATTCCTAATTGATGGAGAAAGGTCTGGTGGCAAGAAAAGCTGCTTCCAGGAGGTTGTCAAGTGTTTTCGCTCGACGATTCCTTTCATGGGTGGTTTGTTTGGCCCTTGTTCCTGTAACCTGAATCCTAGCCCGGTATATCCCATTTTAGTTTTACACCATTGTGAACCTTACGCCTTTTTTACTCTCTGATCGAGGTTCTCGGCATTGAAAAATCATGGTAAACTAAATCACAGGTGTGTAAGTTAACATTTAAGAGATATACAGTCAAGAAAATCAAGAGCAATGGTGATATATATGCGGATTAGACACAAAAAAATAAACACTTAAAAAATGGCTACAATTTAAAGAATGCGTTTTGTGACAACATCAGATTCCTAATTGATAGAAAAAGTTCCGGTGGCAAGAAAAGCTTCTTCCAGGAGGTTGTGAAGTGTTTTCGCTCGATGATTCCATTCTTAGGTGGTTGGTTTGGCCCTTGTTCCTGTAACTCGAATCCTAGCCCGGTATATCCCATTTTAGTTTTACACCATTGTGAACCTTACGCCTTTTTTACTCTCTGATCGAGGTTCTCGGCATTGAAAAATCTTAGTAAACTAAATCACACGTGTATATGTTCACATTTTAGAGATATACAGTCAAGAAAATTAAGAGCAATGGTGATATATATGCGGAATAGACACCAAAAAATAAACACTCAAAAAATGGCTACAATTTGAGGAATGTGTTTACTGACGGCATCAGATTCCTAATAAATGGAGAAAGGTCTGGTGGCAAGAAAAGCTCCTTCCAGGAGGTTGTCAAGTGTTTTCGCTCAACGATTCCATTCTTGGGTGGCTGGTTTGGCCTTTATTCTTGTAACTCGAATCCTAGCCTGGTATATCCCATTTTAGTTTTACACCATTGAGAACCTTACGACTTTTTTACTCTCTGATCGAGGTTCTCGGCATTGAAAATTCTTCGTAAACTAAATCACACGTGTATATGTTGACATTTAAGAGATATACAGTCAAGAAAATTAAGAGCAATGGTGATATATATGCAGATTAGACACCAAAAAATAAACACTCAAAAAATGGCCGCAATTTAAGGAATGTGTTTAGTGATGACATCAGATTCCTAAATGATGGAGAAAGGTCTGGTGGCAAGAAAAGCTGCTTCCAGGAGGTTGTCAAGTGTTTTCGCTCGACGATTCCATTCTTGGGTGATTGGTTTGGCCATTGTTCCTGTAACTCGAATCCTAGCCCGGTATATCCCATTTTAGTTTTACACCATTGTGAACCTTACGCCTTTTTTACTCTCTGATCGAGGTTCTCGGCATTGAAAAATCTTCGTAAACTAAATCACACGTGTATATGTTGACATTTAAGAGATACATAGTCAAGAAAATCAAGAGCAATGATGATATATATGCGGATTAGACACCAAAAAATAAACACTCAAAAAATGGCTACAATTTAAGGAATGTGTTTAGTGACGGCATCAGATTCCTAATTGATGGAGAAAGGTCCGGTGGCAAGAAAAGCAGCTTCCAGGAGGTTGTCAAATGTTTTTGCTCGACGATTCCATTCTTTGGTGGTTGGTTTGGCCCTTGTTCCGATAACTCGAATCCTAGCCCGGTATATCTCATTTTAGTTTTACACCATTGTGAACCTTACGCCTTTTTAACTCTCTGATCGAGGTTCTCGGCATTGAAAAATCTTCGTAAACTAAATCACACGTGTATATGTTGACATTTAAGAGATACATAGTCAAGAAAATCAAGAGCAATGGTGATATATATGCGGATTAGACACCAAAAAATAAACACCCAAAAAATGGCTACAATTTAAGGAATGTGTTTAGTGTCGGCATCAGATTCCTAATTGATAGAGAAAGGTCTGGTGGCAAGAAAAGCTGCTTCCAGGTAGTTGTCAAGTGTTTTCGCTCGATGATTCCATTCTTGGGTGGTTGGTTTGGCCCTTGTTCCTGTAACTCGAATCCTAACCTGGTCTATCCCATTTTATTTTTACACCATTGTGAACCTTACGCCTTTTTTACTCTCTGATCGAGGTTCTCGACGTTGAAAAATCTTGGAAAACAAAATCACAGGTGTATAAGTTGATATTTAAGAGATATACAGTCAAGAAAATCAAGAGCAATGGTGATATATATATATATATATATATATATATATATATATGCGGATTAGACACCAAAAAATAAACACTCAAAAAATGACTACAATTTAAAGAATGCGTTTTGTAACGATATCAGATTCCTAATTGATAGAGAGAGGTCTGGTGGCAAGAAAAGCTGCTTCCAGGAGGTTGTCAAGTGTTTTCGCTTGACGATTCCATTTGTGGGTGGTTGGATTGGCCCTTATTACTGAAACTCGAATCCTAGCCCGGTATATGCCATTTTCGTTTTACACGATTGTGAACCTTACGCCTTTTTTACTCTCTGATCGAGGTTCTCGGCATTGAAAAATCTTCGTAAACTAAATCACACGTGTATATGTTGACATTTAAGAGATATACAGTCAAGAAAATCAAGAGCAAAGGTGATATATATGCTGATTAGACACCAAAAAATAAACACTCAAAAAATGGTTACAATTTAAGGAACGTGTTTAGTGACGGCATCAGATTCCTAGTTGAAGGAGAAATGTCTGGTGGCAAGAAAAGCTGCTTCCAGGAGGTTGTCAAGTGTTTTCGCTCGACGATTCCTTTCATGGGTGGTTTGTTTGGCCCTTGTTCCTGTAACCCGAATCCTAGCCCGGTATATCCCATTTTAGTTTTACACCATTGTGAACCTTACGCCTTTTTTACTCTCTGATCGAGGTTCTCGGCATTGAAAAATCATGGTAAACTAAATCACAGGTGTGTAAGTTGACATTTAAGAGATATACAGTCAAGAAAATCAAGAGCAATGGTGATATATATGCGGATTAGACACAAAAAAAATAAACACTAAAAAAATGGCTACAATTTAAAGAATGCGTTTTGTGACAACATCAGATTCCTAATTGATAGAGAAAGTTCTGGTGGCAAGAAAAGCTGATTCCAGGAGGTTGTGAAGTGTTTTTGCTCGAGGATTCCATTCTTAGGTGGTTGGTTTGGCCCTTGTTCCTATAACTCGAATCCTAGCCCGGTATATCCCATTTTAGTTTTACACCATTGTGAACCTTACGCCTTTTTTACTCTCTGATCGAGGTTCTTGGCATTGAAAAATCTTCGTAAACTAAATCACACGTGTATATGTTGACATTTAAGAGATACATAGTCAAGAAAATCAAGAGCAATGGTGATATATATGCGGATTAGACACCAAAAAATAAACACTCAAAAAATGGCTACAATTTAAGGAATGTGTTTAGTGACGGCATCAGATTCCTAATTGATGGAGAAAGGTCCGGTGGCAAGAAAAGCTGCTTCCAGGAGGTTGTCAAATGTTTTTGCTCGACGATTCCATTCTTTGGTGGTTGGTTTGGCCCTTGTTCCGATAACTCGAATCCTAGCCCGGTATATCTCATTTTAATTTTACACCATTGTGAACCTTACGCCTTTTTAACTCTCTGATCGAGGTTCTCGGCATTGAAAAATCTTCGTAAACTAAATCACACGTGTATATGTTGACATTTAAGAGATACATAGTCAAGAAAATCAAGAGCAATGGTGATATATATGCGGATTAGACACCAAAAAATAAACACCCAAAAAATGGCTACAATTTAAGGAATGTGTTTAGTGACGGCATCAGATTCCTAATTGATAGAGAAAGGTCTGGTGGCAAGAAAAGCTGCTTCCAGGTAGTTGTCAAGTGTTTTCGCTCGATGATTCCATTCTTGGGTGGTTGGTTTGGCCCTTGTTCCTGTAACTCGAATCCTAACCTGGTCTATCCCATTTTATTTTTATACCATTGTGAACCTTACGCCTTTTTTACTCTCTGATCGAGGTTCTTGACGTTGAAAAATCTTGGAAAACAAAATCACAGGTGTATAAGTTGACATTTAAGAGATATACAGTCAAGAAAATCAAGAGCAATGGTGATATATATATATGCGGATTAGACACCAAAAAATTAACACTCAAAAAATGACTACAATTTAAAGAATGCGTTTTGTAACGATATCAGATTCCTAATTGATAGAGAGAGGTCTGGAGGCAAGAAAAGCTGCTTCCAGGAGGTTGTCAAGTGTTTTCGCTTGACGATTCCATTTGTGGGTGGTTGGTTTGGCCCTTATTCCTGAAACTCGAATCCTAGCCCGGTATATGCCATTTTCGTTTTACACCATTGTGAACCTTACGCCTTTTTTACTCTCTGATCGAGGTTCTTGGCATTGAAAAATCTTCGTAAACTAAATCACACGTGTATATGTTGACATTTAAGAGATATACAGTCAAGAAAATCAAGAGGAATGGTGATATATATGCTGATTAGACACCAAAAAATAAACACTCAAAAAATGGTTACAATTTAAGGAATGTGTTTAGTGACGGCATCAGATTCCAAGTTGAAGGAGAAATGTCTGGTGGCAAGAAAAGCTGCTTCCAGGAGGTTGTCAAGTGTTATCGCTCGACGATTCCTTTCATGGGTGGTTTGTTTGGCCCTTGTTCCTGTAACCCGAATCCTAGCCCGGTATATCCCATTTTAGTTTTACACCATTGTGAACCTTACGCCTTTTTTACTCTCTGATCGAGGTTCTCGGCATTGAAAAATCATGGTAAACTAAATCACAGGTGTGTAAGTTGACATTTAAGAGATATACAGTCAAGAAAATCAAGTGCAATGGTGATATATATGCGGATTAGACACAAAAAAATAAACACTCAAAAAATGGCAACAATTTAAAGAATGCGTTTTGTGACGACATCAGATTCCTAATTGATAGAGAAAGTTCTGGTGGCAAGAAAAGCTGCTTCCAGGAGGTTGTGAAGTGTTTTTGCTCGATGATTCCATTCTTAGGTGGTTGGTTTGGCCCTTGTTCCTGTAACTCGAATCCTTGCCCGGTATATCCCATTTTAGTTTTACACCATTGTGAACCTTACGCCTTTTTTACTCTCTGATCGAGGTTCTCGGCATTGAAAAATCTTAGTAAACTAAATCACACGTGTATATGTTCACATTTTAGAGATATACAGTCAAGAAAATTAAGAGCAATGGTGATATATATGCGGAATAGACACCAAAAAATAAACACTCAAAAAATGGCTACAATTTGAGGAATGTGTTTACTGACGGCATCAGATTCCTAATAAATGGAGAAAGGTCTTGTGGCAAGAAAAGCTCCTTCCAGGAGGTTGTCAAGTGTTTTCGCTCAACGATTCCATTCTTGGGTGGCTGGTTTGGCCCTTATTCTTGTAACTCGAATCCTAGCCTGGTATATCCCATTTTAGTTTTACACCATTGAGAACCTTATGCCTTTTTTTACTCTCTGATCGAGGTTCTCGGCATTGAAAATTCTTCGTAAACTAAATCACACGTGTATATGTTGACATTTAAGAGATATACAGTCAAGAAAATTAAGAGCAATGGTGATATATATGCAGATTAGACACCAAAAAATAAACACTCAAAAAATGGCCACAATTTAAGGAATGTGTTTAGTGATGGCATCAGATTCCTAATTGATGGAGAAAGGTCTGGTGGCAAGAAAAGCTGCTTCCAGGAGGTTGTCAAGTGTTTTCGCTCGACGATTCCATGCTTGGGTGGTTGGTTTGGCCATTGTTCCTGTAACTCGAATCCTAGCCCGGTATATCCCATTTTAGTTTTACACCATTGTGAACCTTACGCCTTTTTTAGTCTCTGATCGAGGTTCTCGGCATTGAAAAATCTTCGTAAACTAAATCACACGTGTATATGTTGACATTTAAGAGATACATAGTCAAGAAAATCAAGAGCAATGGTGATATATATGCGGATTAGACACCAAAAAATAAACACTCAAAAAATGGCTACAATTTAAGGAATGTGTTTAGTGACGGCATCAGATTCCTAATTGATGGAGAAAGGTCCGGTGGGAAGAAAAGCTGCTTCCAGGAGGTTGTCAAATGTTTTTGCTCGACGATTCCATTCTTTGGTGGTTGGTTTGGCCCTTGTTCCGATAACTCGAATCCTAGCCCGGTATATCTCATTTTAGTTTTACACCATTGTGAACCTTACGCCTTTTTAACTCTCTGATCGAGGTTCTCGGCATTGAAAAATCTTCGTAAACTAAATCACACGTGTATATGTTGACATTTAAGAGATACATAGTCAAGAAAATCAAGAGCAATGGTGATATATATGCGGATTAGAAACCAAAAAATAAACACCCAAAAAATGGCTACAATTTAAGGAATGTGTTTAGTGACGGCATCAGATTCCTAATTGATAGAGAAAGGTCTGGTAGCAAGAAAAGCCGCTTCCAGGTAGTTGTCAAGTGTTTTCGCTCGATGATTCCATTCTTGGGTGGTTGGTTTGGCCCTTGTTCCTGTAACTCGAATCCTAACCTGGTCTATCCCATTTTATTTTTACACCATTGTGAACCTTACGCCTTTTTTACTCTCTGATCAAGGTTAACGGTATTGAAAAATCTTCGTAAACTAAATCACATGTGTATATGTTAACATTTAATATATATACAGTCAAGAAAATCAAGAGCAATGGTGATATATATGCGGATTAGACATCAAAAAATAAACACTCAGAAAATGGCTACAACTTAAGGAATGTGTTTAGTGACGGCATCAGATTCCTAATTGAAGGTTAAAGGTCTGGTGGCAAGAAAAGCTGCTTCCAGGAGGTTGTCAAGTGTTTTCTCTCGACGATTCCATTCTTGGGTGGTTGGTTTGGCCCTTGTTCCTGTAACTTGAATCCTAGCCCGGTATATCCTATTTTAGTTTTACACCATTGTGAACCTTACGTCTTTTTTACTCTCTGATTGAGGTTCTCGGCATTGAAAAATCTTCGTAAACTAAATCACACGTGTATATGTTGACATTTAAGAGCTATATAGTCAACAAAATCAAGAGCAACGGTGATATATATGCGGATTAGACACCAAAAAATAAACACTCAAAAAATGGCTACAATTTAAGGAATGTGTTTAGTGACGGCATCAGATTCTTAATTGATGGAGAAAGGGCTGGTGGCAAGAAAAGCTGCTTCTAGGAGGTTGTCAAGTGTTTTCGCTCGATGATTCCATTTTTGGGTGGTTGTTACTCGAATCTTTGTCTTGTATATCCCATTTTACTTTTACACCATTGTGAACCTTACGCCTTTTTACTATCTAATCGAGGTTCTCGGCATTGAAAAATCTTCGTAAACTAAATCACACGTGTATATGTTAACATTTAAGAGATATATAATCAAGAAAATCAAAAGTAATGGTGATATATATGCGGATTTGACACCAAAAAATAAACACTCAAAAAATGGCTACAATTCAAGGAATGTGTTTGGTGACGGCATCAGATTCTTAATTGATGGAGAAAGGTCTGGTGACAAGAAAACCTGCTTACAGGAGGTTGTCAAGTGTTTTCGCTCGACGATTCCCTTCTTGGGTGGTTGGTTTGGCCCTTGTTCCTGTAACTCGAATCCTAACCCGGTATATCCCACTTTAGTTTTACACCATTGTGAACCTTACGCCTTTTTTACTCTCTGATCAAGATTCACGGCATTGAAAAATATTCGTAAACTAAATCACACGTGTATATGTTGACATTTTAGAGATATATTGTCAAGAAAATCAAGAGCAATGTTGATATATATGCGGATTAGACACCAAATAGTAAACACTCAAAAAATGGCTACAATTCAAGGAATGTGTTTAGTGACAGCATCAGATTCCTAAATGATGGAAAAAGGTCTGGTGGCAACAAAAGCTGCTTCCAGGAGGTTGTCATGTTTTTCGCCCGACGATTCCATTCTGGGGTGGTTGGTTTGGCCCTTGTTCCTGTAACACGAATCCTAGCCGGTATATCTCATTTTAGTTTTACACCATTGTGAACCTTACGCCTTTTTTACTCTCTGATCGAGGTTCTCGGCATTAAAAAATCTTAGTAAACTAAATCACACGTGTATATGTTCACATTTTAGAGATATACAGTCAAGAAAATTAAGAGCAATGGTGATATATATGCGGATTAGACACCAAAAAGTAAACACTCAAAAACCGGCTACAATTTAAGGAATGTGGTTAGTGACGGCATCAGATTCCTAATAAGTGGAAAAATGTCGGGTGGCAAGAAAAGCTCCTTCCAGGAGGTTGTCAAGTGTTTTCGCTAGACGATTCCAATCTTGGGTGGTTGGTTTGGCCCTTGTTCCTGTAACTCGAATCCTAGCCCGGTATATCTCATTTTAGTTTTATACCATTGTGAACCTTACTCCTTTTTACTCTCTGATCGAGGTTCTTGGCATTGAAAAATCTTCGTAAACTAAATCACACGTGTATATGTTGACATTTAAGAGATACATAGTCAAGAAAATCAAGAGCAATGGTGATATATATGCGGATTAGACACCAAAAAATAAACACTCAAAAAATGGCTACAATTTAAGGAATGTGTTTAGTGACGGCATCAGATTCCTAATTGATGGAGAAAGGTCCGGTGGCAAGAAAAGCTGTTTCCAGGAGGTTGTCAAATGTTTTTGCTCGACGATTGCTTTCATTGAGGGTTTGTTTGGCCCTTGATCCTGTAACCTGAATCCTAGCCCGGTATATCCCATTTTAGTTTTACACCATTGTGAACCTTAAGCCTTTTTTACTCTCTGATCGAGGTTCTCGACATTGAAAAATCTTGGAAAACAAAATCACTGGTGTATAAGTTGACATTTAATAGATATACAGTCAAGAAAATCAAGAGCAATGGTGATATATATATGCGGATTAGACACCAAAAATAAACACTCAAAAAATGACTACAATTTAAAGAATGCGTTTTGTAACGATATCAGATTCCTAATTGATAGAGAAAGGTCTGGTGGCAAGAAAAGCTGCTTCCAGGAGGTTGTCAAGTGTTTTCGCTCGACGATTCCATTCTTGGGTGGTTGGTTTGGCCCTTGTTCCTGAAACTCGAATCCTAGCCCGGTATATCCAATTTTAGTTTTACACCATTGTGAACCTTACGCCTTTTTTCCTCTCTGATCGAGGTTCTCGGCATTGAAAAATCTTCGTAAACTAAATCACACATGTATATGTTAACATTTAAGAGATATACAGTCAAGAAAATCAAGAGCAGTGGTGATATATATGCTGATTAGACACCAAAAAATAAACACTCAAAAAATGGTTACAATTTAAGGAATGTGTTTAGTGACGGCATCAGATTCCTAATTGATGGAGAAAGGTCTGGTGGCAAGAAAAGTTGTTTCCTGGAGGTTGTCAAGTGTTTTCGCTCGACGATTCCTTTCATGGGTGGTTTGTTTGGCCCTTTTTCGTGTAACCCGAATCATAGCCCGGTATATCCCATTTTAGTTTTACACCATTGTGAACCTTACGCCTTTTTTACTCTCTGATCGAGGTTCTCGGCATTGAAAAATCTTGTAAACTAAATCACAGGTGTGTAAGTTGACATTTAAGAGATATACAGTCAAGAAAATCAAGAGCAATGGTGATATATATGCGGATTAGACACCAAAAAATAAACACTCAAAAAATGGCTACAATTTTAAGAATGCGTTTTGTGACGACATCAGATTCCTAATTGATAGATAAAGTTCCGGTGGCAAGAAAAGCTGCTTCCAGGAGGTTGTAAAGTGTTTTCTCTCGATGATTCCATTCTTGGGTGGTTGGTATGGCCCTTGTTCCTGTAACTCGAATCCTAGCCCGGTATATCCCATTTTAGTTTTACACCATTGTGAACCTTACGCCTTTTTTACTCTCTGATCGAGGTTCTCGGCATTGAAAAATCTTTGTAAACTAAATCACACGTGTATATGTTGACATTTAAGAGATATACAGTCAAGAAAATCAAGAGGAATGGTGATATATATATGCGAATTAGAAACCAAAAAATAAACACTCAAAAAATGGCTACAATTTAAGGAATGTGTTTAGTGACAACATCTGATTCGTAATTGATGGAGAAAGGTCTACTAGCAAGAAAAGCTGCTTCCAGGAGGTTGTAAACTGTTTTCGCTCGACGATTCCATTCTTGGGCGGTTGGTTTGGCCCTTGTTTAGGTAACTCGAATCCTAGCCCGGTATATCCCATTTTAGTTTTACACCATTGTGAACCTTACGCCTTTTTTACTCTCTGATCGCGGTTCTCGGCATTGAAAATTCTACGTAAACTAAATCACACGTGTATATGTTGACATTTAAAAGATATACAGTCAAGAAAATCAAGAGGAATGGTGATATATATGCGAATTAGAAACCAAAAAACAAACACTCAAAAAATGGCTACAATTTAAGGAATGTGTTTATTGACGGCATCTGATTCGTAATTGATGGAGAAAGGTCTAGAAGCAAGAAAAGCTCCTTTCAGGAGGTTGTCAAGTGTTTTCGCCCAACGATTCCATTCTTGGGTGGCTGGTTTGGCCCTTGTTTTTCTAACTCAAATCCTAGCCCGTATATCCCATTTTAGTTTTACACCATTGTGAACCTTACGACTTTTTTATTCTCTGATCGAGCTTCTCGGCATTGAAAATTCTTCGTAAACTAATCCAACGTGTATATGTTGACATTTAAGAGATATACCGTCAAGAAAATTAAGAGCAATGGTGCTATATATATGCGGATTAGACACCAAAAAATAAACACTAAAAAAATGACCACAATTTAAGGAATGTGTTTAGTGACGGAATCAGATTCCTAATTGATGGAGAAAGGGTTGGTGCCAAGAAAAACTGCTTCCTGGAGGTTGTCAAGTGTTTTTGCTCGACGATTCCATTCTTGGGTGGGTGGTTTGGCCATTGTTCCTGTAACTCGAATCTTAGCCCGGTATATCCCATTTTAGTTTTACACCATTGTGAACCCTACGCCTTTTTTACTCTCTGATCGAGGTTCTCGGCATTGAAAAATCTTCGTAAACTAAATCACACGTATATATGTTGACATTTAAGAGATACATAGTCAAGAAAATCAAGAGCAATGGTGATATATATGCGGATTAGACACCAAAAAATAAACACTCAAAAAATGGCTACAATTTAAGGAATGTGTTTAGTGACGGCATCAGATTCCTAATTGATGGAGAGAGGTCCAGTGGCAAGAAAAGCTATTTCCAGGAGGTTGTCAAGTGTTTTCGCTCGACGATTCCATTCTTTGGTGGTTGGTTTGACCCTTGTTCCGATAACTCGAATCCTAGCCCGGTATATCTCATTTTAGTTTTACACCATTGTAAACCTTACGCCTTTTTTACTCTCTGATCGACGTTCTCGGTATTGAAAAATCTTAGTAAACTAAATCACACGTGTATATGTTGACATTTAAGAGATACATAGTCAAGAAAATCAAGAGCAATGGTCATATATATGCGGATTAGACACCAAAAAACAAACACCAAAAAAATTGCTACAATTTAAGGAATGTGTTTAGTGACGGCATCAGATTCCTAATTTATAGAGAAAGGTCTGGTGGCAAGAAAAGCTGCTTCCAGGAGGTTGTCAAGTGTTTTCGGTCGACGATTCCATTCTTGGGTGGTTGGTTTGGCCATTGTTCCTGTAACTCAAATCCTAACCTGGTCTATCCCATTTTAGTTTTACACCACTGTGAACCTTACGCCTTTTTTACTCTCTGATCAAGGTTCACGACATTGAAAAATCTTCGTAAACTAAATCACATGTGTGTATGTTGACATTTAATAGATATACAGTCAAGAAAATCAAGAGCAATGGTGATATATATGCGGATTAGACACCAAAAAATAAACACTCAAAAAATGGCTACAACTTAAGGAATGTGTTTAGTGACGGCATCAGATTCCTAATTGAAGGTTAAAGGTCTGGTGGCAAGAAAAGCTGCTTCCAGGAGTTTGTCAAGTGTTTTCTCTCGACGATTCCATTCTTGGGTGGTTGGTTTGGCCCTTGTTCCTGTAACTTGTATCTTAGCCCGGTATATCCTATTTTAGTTTTACACCATTGTGAACCTTACGTCTTTTTTACTCTCTGATTGTGGTTCTCGGCATTGAAAAATCTTCGTAAACTAAATCACACGTGTATATGTTGACATTTAAGAGCTATATAGTCAACAAAATCAAGAGCAACGGTGATATATATGCGGATTAGACACCAAAAAATAAACACTCAAAAAATGGCTACAATTTAAGGAATGTGTTTAGTGACGGCATCAGATTCCTAATTGATGGAGAAACGGCTGGTGGCAAGTAAAGCTGCTTCCAGGAGGTTGTCAAGTGTTTTCGCTCGATGATTCCATTTTTGGGTGTTTGTTACTCGAATCTTTGCCCTGTATATCCCATTTTACTTTTACACCATTTTGAAACTTACGTCTTTTTTACTATCTGATCGAGGTTCTCGGCATTGAAAAATTTTCGTAAACTAAATCACACGTGTATATGTTAACATTTAAGAGATATATAATCAAGAAAATCAAGAGTAATGGTGATATATATGCGGATTAGACAGCAAAAAATAAACACTCAAAAAATGGTTACAATTTAAGGAATGTGTTTAGTGACGGCATCAGATTCCTAATTGATGGAGAAAGGTCTGGTGGCAAGAAAAGCTGCTTACAGGAGGTTGTCAAGTGTTTTCGCTCGACGATTCCCTTCTATGGTGGTTGGTTTGGCCCTTATTCCTGTAACTCGAATCCTAACCCGGTATATCCCATTTTAGTTTTACACCATTGTGAACCTTACGCCTTTTTTACTCTCTGATCAAGATTCACGGCACTGAAAACTCTTCGTAAACAAAATCACACGTGTATATGTTGACATTTTAGAGATATATTGTCAAGAAAATCAAGAGCAATGGTGATATACATGCGGATTAGACACCAAAAAATAAACACTCAAAAAATTATTAAAGGAATGTGTTTAGTTACAACATCAGATTCCTAATTGATGGAGAAAGGTCTGGTGGCAACAAAAGCTGCTTCCAGGAGGTTGTCAAGTGTTTTCGCCCGACGATTCCATTCTTGGGTGGTTGGTTTGGCCCTTGTTCTTGTAACTCGAATCCTAGCCCGGTATATCCCATTTTAGTTTTACACCATTGTGAACCTTACGCCTTTTTTACTCTCTGATCGAGGTTCTCGGCATTGAAAAATCTTTGTAAACTAAATCACACGTGTATATGTTGACATTTAAGAGATATACAGTCAAGAAAATCAAGAGGAATGGTGATATATATGCGAATTAGAAACCAACACCCTTAGAAATAATCATGTCTTATGTATTATTTTCTTTTGTTGTCAAGGTCCATGAAACAGTTGTTATCATTGTTTATAAATAAATCTTTTATTTACATTTCAATGTATTTATGAGGTTGTATGTATAAACAACATATCCCTTACAATACCGACAATCAAGGAATCGTATTCCTTGAAAAGAAAACTACCCCCAAATAATTTTTTTCTATTTTATGATCTCTTGCGTTTTCCACGAAAATCCTAAGTACCTGTTTCTTCCAAGGAAACGAAGTACAAGGCGCAAGTTACAACACTGGACGAATACCCAAAGTACCACTGTAAATCCTTAATAGGGTACCTAAGGGTATTTCCGTAAATCCTAAAATTGTTATGTTCCTTAATTCGAATATTACGTTTCTTTGAGAACAAAAATCGAATATTTGGGAGATCTTCCTATCTTTTCAGATAGATCCCAGAGGACATTGTAGCCCATCGACTGGTTTCCATATCCATTCTCAATCGATAACAAATTAATAACCAAGATAAACAACTATGTGATTATGTGCTTATGTGTTCCTTTTTATGTTTTTGTGTGATCCAAGTTTTGTTATCCAAATCCTCGTAGAACCTTTCGTATCTTCATATGAGAGATTCGTAGTAGGATACCCAAAGGTACTACATAAAATCCTTAATGGACTACTACGTTGTAGTAAGTCCCTTGGATTATAAAGTACTACTCCATAATTAGACCCCTTGAGTGGTCTAGTTAAACAGATTGATCCAAAAATCTTGTTAGGAACATCATGTGATGATATAGCTGAAAGGACTCCATGGTGGCCTAATTAATAAGATCATCTGTCGATTTAATTAAAAGGACCCCATGGTAGTCTAGTCATACTCATCACAGGTTTGATTTTCCTCCCCTAAACATTACAAGACAAACTGTGCGGACTATGCAAGGAATTACGTAATTATGGATGCATACAAAATTATGGAATTCAGTGCACAGAAACCACAGCGAGTTTTGTCATGTGTCTAGAGTTGATTCGTTCATTTTTGTTTCTGAAGAAATTGTGAAAAATGACTCGTTCCGTTCATTTTTGTTTCTGAAGAAATTGTGGAAAATGACTCCTTCCGTTCATTTTCGTTTCTGAAGAGATTGTGGAAAATGACTCATTCCGTTCATTTTCGTTTCTGAAGAGGTTGTGGAAAATGACTCATTCTGTTCCTTTTCGTTTCTGAAGAGGTTGTGGAAAATGACTCATTCCGTTCATTTTCGTTTCTGAAGGAATTGTGAAAAATGACTCATTCCGTTCATTTTTGTTTCTGAAGAGGTTGTGGAAAATGACTCATTCCGTTCATTTTCGTTTCTGAAGGAATTGCGAAAAATGACTCATTCCATTCATTTTTGTTTCTGAAGAGGTTGTGGAAAATGACTCATTCCGTTCATTTTCGTTTCTGAAGAGATTGTGGAAAATGACTCATTCCGTTCATTTTCATTTCTGAAGAGGTTGTGGAAAATGACTCATTCCGTTCATTTTCGTTTCTGAAGAAATTGTGGAAAATGACTCATTCCGTTCTTTTTCATTTCTGAAGAATGCCTGTTGAAAAAAACTCCGTTCATTTTTCATTTCTGAAAAATGTCCGTTAAAGAGAAATAACAGGATTATGCCTTACTTATCCTTAATGGTTATTTGACACAAAGTCATGGATAGACTACTACGAATAAATTTCGGGACGAAATTTCCTAAAGTAGGGGAGACTGTGACACCTGGGTCACTGCGACCATCAAATAAATGCCAAGCAAATTAAATATTGTATTTCATACTTGGGATCTGTATAAATATGTGTATCTTTTGCACATATCAAGTCTTGTTCGATTTCAAGCTCTAAATCGCTTTCTGGAAGGTTATACGCGCACTGATGCGTAGATATAACCAGTTTAATGCAACGAACACTCTGTAATAGTGAAATATACTTAACATACCTTAAATAACCTTTACATAACTTAGAAATAAGTTTTGAAGGCTTTGGTATGGCAAAAAACAAGTTAATTCGCCTACAGGGACTAAATTTGACAAACTGCGAAAGTATGCCAATTTGAACTGTAACAGACATTCTGGAACATGACCATAAGTTGAACATACCCTAAATATCCTTCACATAGCTTAGAAATAGGCTTTGAGGGGTTCAGTGTGCTAAAATAAACTTTTGGGTCATTCAGGGACTAAAAGCGTCAAAAAGTGCACAAGTTTGCATTTTCGCGCATAACTTACGTTCTGAATACATCCGGACATCCAAAAATTTATGTAAGCACTAAAACATTTTATTTTAGTGTTTGACATAAGAAAAATCCATTCGTCGCGCCATTTGGATCGTTTTTCGCGCTTGTGCGCATTCCGTCGTAATTAAGCGTACATCGCGTTCGTACGACCAAACGAACCAACATCTGACATATTTTTGAGCATGTTTCATGTCCACAATGTTTAGGCATCATTTTAGGGCCTTAAAGTTGGCTTTACGGGCCTTAGAAGTGTCGGGAATGGCCTTAAAACACAACAGGGATTGAAACTGTCAATATGGCAAAGTTTCTTCTGACCAGACAGGCCAGGCGGCCCGCGTAAGGTTTGTGTGTATCCTTACGCGGCCCGCGTCAGTGTTCCAGACCAGATTCGATGTTTAACAGCCTGTTTCCAGCTGTTTAGCACTCCCAATTCCATTTCCACATGTCAATTCCTTATGGTGGGTGGCCAATTAACCTACCACAACTTTCCAACAAGTTTACGGCTTAGATCGTGCCCCCTTTTCCAAGAAACGATCCTAACGGTGAACCGAAAACTATAAATACCCACCTCCACCCTTCACTTTTCCTCACAAGAATCTGATCTAATGTGCTCTAAGTTGAAACCTTTGTTTCATACCTGAGCTATTTTGATCTAGATTAGCATTCGGGGACCCTTTGTAAGTGTTCCTTCGTTCTTTTATTGTTTTTCGAGTCCGAAAGTCAAACTTTGTTTGACTTTCTGCGTTGACCAGTTTATGGTTAATGCGAAGTTCGTTTGAACTTCGCAACGTGATTGTAATCACGATGGTTATAGTCCCTTGTGACCATGCCTACTGATTACCACGTTGTCTAAGGTCGTAAGGGTAAGCGATCTAATAAATCGCTTATACCTTCGAACCCGACCCATTTGGTCGATCATTAGGATCCGACCAAATACATTAGGTGACCATAGTAGGTAGGGAATAACCTTCCGAGGTTATACCTTATGGTCACGACGTTTAAGTAGTTGTATGATAGGTAGTTTATATGCCTTAGGTAAATTACCAAAATACCCCTTTGATGCCAAAATTCATTTTAAACATATGTAACATAACTTTTGACTTCTAAACTGATTTGGCGATAATATTAGGCATGTTAAGGCATATTCTACTTGTCATAGGACTAGTTAGGCGGTCCGAACGCGTTTCACGCGAACGACGCGTTAAAGTAGCATAAGCTACCTAAACGGGTCGTAATGGGTCGTAAGCACTTATGCTAGGTTTCATTTAGTATGTAGGCTTTGTTAAACCATATTACACGAGTCTCCATACTCGTTTGGTTTATGAACCCTCATTCTATCCGATCCTCCGATTTAGGTCCGGTTTATTAACATAGTTACCTATATTAGGTGCCGTTTGATATCCGTGATCTCTAGCATTGTTTGGTTGTTACTCAAGGACTACTAAGCAATCTCAAGTGAGTACATAGACCCCTCTTTTACTGTTTTCCAAACTGTTTTGGGGTGAAACACATGTGCCTACTTGTTACTTTCATGCTTTCCATGTTTTCACATCATATACTTGCTATGTTCATTAGTACATTTATAGTACTTGTTTTACATTACATTTCATGCTATGTATGCCCATTGTGTGCGTACTTAGTACATTGTTTCACATTACATTTTATGCTATGTATGCCCATTGTGTGCGTACTTAGTACATTGTTTTACATTACATTTTATGCTATGTGTGCCCATTGTGTGCATACTTAGTACATTGTTTTACATTACATTTCATGCTATGTATGCCCATTGTGTGCATACTTAGTACATCGTCCTACATTTCATTTCATGCTATGTATGTCCATTGTGTGCATACTTAGTACATTGTTTTACATTACACTTATGCTATGTATGTTCTTTGTTGCATACTTAGTACATTGTTATACATTACACTTTATGCTATGTATGTTCTTTGTTGCATACTTAGTACATTTGTTATTCATCACATGCTTACATTTTGGATACACATTACATGATTTACATTAAACATGAACATTTTACTTTGGTAGTTTGGTTTGATTAAGTGATTAAGTAACGAGGCGTGTGTAATATGATACAAGTATGGTGGATACGCCGCTGGTACTTCCTATATATAAGTGCTTGTATGGTATTACATATCGTAACGTTATTTGAATCATTTCAATTTGAGACATATAACATTTTATACAAATAACATACTTTTCACAAGACATTGATTTACAAACAACTCATCTTATACAAACTCATTTTACATGGTTATTCATTTAACCATACATTATTCTCTTATTTATACATATCATCTGATCTTATCGTTTTTCAAATGATTTACAAAACAAAGCAAATTACAAGGTTCATGACTAAACATTTTCTCAAACATAAGTCATGAATTCTGTTTTCACAAAACCTATGTATCTCACAGGCATTTTTATGCTGACGTACCTATTTTCACATGTGTTTTCAGGAGATGATGCATAGGACTTATCAAGACATACTTAGGCGGACCTGTGCCTTAGTGACTTAAAACGAGACAAGGACTAGTTATTTTTTGTTATGTACTCATTATTTCTTGTTTAAAGACAATGTAACTCTCTTATTTGATTAATAAAACGAAACTATAATTTCCATGGTTGTGAAACAATTAATTCTGTTACAACACTCCCTGACGTTTCCGCCACGTTTCGTTGTCTCACGTGGTCGGGGTGTGACAGTTTGGCCCTTGTTCCTGTAACTCGAATCCTAGCCCGGTATATCCCATTTTAGTTTTACACCATTGTGAACCTTACTCCTTTTTTACTCTCTGGTTGAGGTTCTCGGCATTGAAAAATCTTCGTAAACATAATCACACGTGTATATGTTGACATTTAAGAGATATACAGTCAAGAAAATCAAGAGCAATGGTGATATATATATATACTGATTAGACACCAAAAAATAAACACTCAAAAAACGGTTACAATTTAAGGAATGTGTTTAGTGACGACATCAGATTCCTAATTAATGGAGAAAGGTCTTGTGCCAAGAAAAGCTGCTTCCAGGAAGTTGTCAAGTGTTTTCACTTGTCGATTCCATTCTTGGGTGGTTGGTTTGGCCCTTGTTCCTGTAACTCGAATCCTAGCCTGGTATATCCCATTTTAGTTTTACACCATTGTGAACCTTACGCCTTTTTTACTCTCTGATCGAGGTTCTCGGCATTGAAAAATCTTCGTAAACTAAATCACACGTGTATATGTTGACATTTAAGAGATATAGTGTCAAGAAAATCAAGAGCAATAGTGATATATATGCGTATTAGACACCAAAAAATAAACACTCAAAAAATGGCTACAATTTAAGGAATGTGTTTAGTGACGGCATCAGATTCCTAATTGATGGAGAAAGGTCTGGTGGCAAGAAAAGCTGCTTCTAGGAGGTTGTGAAGTGTTTTCACTCGATGATTCCATTCTTGGGTGGTTGGTTAGGTCGTTGTTCCTGTAACTCGAATCCTAGCCCGGTATATCCCATTTTAGTTTTACACCATTGTGAACCTTACGCCTTTTTTACTCTCTGATCGAGGTTCTCGGCATTGAAAAATCTTCGTAAACTTAATCACACGTGTATATGTTGACATTTAAGAGATATACAGTTTAGAAAGTCAAGAGCAATGGTGATATATATGCGGATTAGACTCCAAAAAATAAACACTCAAAAAATGGATACAATTTAAGGAATGTGTTTAGTGGCATCAGATTCCTAATTGATGGAGAAAGGTCTGGTGGCAAGAAAAGCTGCTTCCAGGTGGTTGTTAAGTGTTTTCGCTCGACGATTCCATTCTTTGGTGGTTGGTTTGGCCCTTGTTCCTGAAACTCGAATTCTAGCCCGGTATATCCCATTTTAGTTTTACACCATTGTGAACCTTACGCCTTTTATACTCTCTGATCGAGGTTCTCGGCATTGAAAAATCTTCGTAAATTAAATCACACGTGTAAATATTGACATTTAAGAGATATACAGTCAAGAAAATCAAGATCAATGGTGATATATATGCGGATTAGACACCAAAAAATAAACACTCATAAAATGGCTTCAATTTAAGGAATGTGTTAAGTGACGGCATTAGATTCCTTATTGATGGAGAAAGGTCTGGTGGCAAGAAAAGCTGCTTCCAGGAGGTTGTCAAGTGTTTTCGTTCGACGATTCCATTCTTGAGTGGTTGGTTTGGCCCTTGTTCCTGTAACCCGAATCCTAACCCGGTATATCCCATTTTAGTTTTACACCATTGTGAACCTTACGCCATTTTTACTCTCTAATCGAGGTTCTCGGCATTGAAAAATCTTCGTAAACTAAATCACACGTGTATATATTGACATTTAAGAGATATACAGTCAAGAAAATCAAGAGCAATGGTGATATATATGCGGATTAGACACCAAAAAATAAACTCTCAAAAAATGGCTACTATTTAAGGAATGTTTTTAGTGACGGCATCAGATTCCTAATTGACGGAGAAAGGTCTGGTGGCAAGAAAAGCTGCTTCCCGGAGGTTGTCAAGTGTTTTCGCTCGATGATTCCATTCTTGGGTGGTTGGTTTGGCCCTTGTTCCTGTAACTCGAATCCTAGCCTGGTATATCCCATTTTATTTTTATACCATTGTGAACCTTACGCCTTTTTTACTCTCTGATTATGGTTCTCGGCATTGAAAATTCTTCGTAAACTAAATCACACGTGTATATGTTGACATTTAAGAGATATATAGTGTCACACCCCTGTCTAAGGCGGAAGCACGAGGTGTGATCATGAAAGGTTTTCATTGCATACGATTGGTAAACATACTACATGCTCATAAAAATAACTTCAAACACCATTAACATAACATAGCTGAAAACATAGTTTAAGTGTTTACATCACTTCACAAAACGTTGTCTGAAAAGTTTACAACATTATTCATAGATAACATAAACGACATCCAGGAGCATGAGTAAGACCGCGCGCACATCCACTTTAGTTACCTGAAATACATGTGAGTTTTTTGAAAAATGTCAACATAATGTTGGTGTGAATTCATGCAGTTCTTGTATGGAACGTTTGTATACTTTGTATGAAAAACATGGTATGTATCTTGTATAAATCAAGTATTCTTGTATAAATCACGTATTCTCGTATAAATCAAGTATTCTTGTATAAATCAAGTATTCTTGTATAAATCAAGTATTCTGTATATATCAAGTTGTTAATGGGTTGCAAGGCCATTAACATGTGACACGACATAAGAAGCATCCAAACCATAGGCATTTTTCTAGTTGTCGATTCACGACGGAGACACAAAAGCACTACTCGGTTCTAGTTTTCACCAAGAGTGTGGCTGCCCGAAAACCCATTAGATCTAACCTTTTGTTCTGCGGTCTTACTATGTACACGATTAATGGTATTTATTGTACCCTATTCGTGACACGATTTCTCGTATTATTCCTTAAACGCATCATACTTGGTACTAGTTATCACCAAGAGTGCTTCTTGTTTTTATACCAATCATATCATAACACATGTATCTTGTATCTTTCTGTAAACATTTAGTAACATGTATTTCACCCCC
>JARYGA010056556.1:0-26680 GCA_030545235.1 Helianthus tuberosus | reverse complement strand
ATTTTATGGAGCGGATATGGATTCCGTTGTTTGGTAACCTTAGAGAACTTGTGATGGACGAAGCGCACAAGTCTCGATACTCTGTTCACCCGGGTTCGGATAAGATGTATCAGGACCTCAAAGTCATGTATTGGTGGCCGAAGATGAAAGCTCACATCGCGACTTATGTGAGTAAATGTTTGACCTGCTCGAAAGTTAAAGTGGAATATCAGAAACTGTCTGGATTGCTCCAACAACCAGAAATACCCATGTGGAAATGGGAGCAAATCGCAATGGATTTTGTCACATGGCTACCTAGAACTCAAAATGGGAACGATACAATTTGGGTGATCGTTGACCATCTCATGAAGTCAGCGCATTTTCTAGCAATCAAGGAAACAGATAAGTTCTCACAGCTAGCTGCAGTCTACCTTAAAGAAGTGGTTTCTAGGCACGGGGTGCCGACATCTATTATTTCTGACCGTGACCCGCGTTTCATCTCAGATTTGTGGCAGTCGATGCACAAGTCATTCAGCTCGCGTCTTGATATGAGCACTGCTTATCACCCGCAGACGGATGGTCAAAGTGAGCGAACCATCCAGACACTTGAGGATATGTTACGAGCATGATTGATCGATTTTGGCAAGGGTTGGGAGAAACACTTGCCGCTGATAGAATTCTCTTACAACAACAGTTACCATACCAGCATTCAGGCAGCTCCATTCAAAGCATTATACGGACGAAAGTGTCGTTCACCTCTCTGTTGGGCCGAGGTGGGTGACAGCCAGGTCACAGGCCCTGAACTTGTGTTGGAAACTTCGGAAAAGATCGTTCAGATCAGGGATCGTATGGCGGCAGCGCATGATCGTCAGAAAAGCTACGCTGATAAGCGTAGGAAACCTCTGGAGTTCGAAGTTAATGATCGCGTTATGTTGAAGGTCTCACCCTGGAAGGGTGTGGTGCGTTTTGGGAAACACGGCAAGCTTAACCCTCGTTATGTTGGGCCATTCAGAATTCTGGAGCGGATCGGTAAAGTGGCGTACAAGTTAGAGTTACCTGCTGAGTTGGGTAACGTCCATGATGTGTTCCATGTGTCGCAATTAAAGAAGTGTTTTTCTGATGAAACACTGGTCGTACCGTTTCAAGAGTTAAAGATTGACGACAAGTTGCAGTTTATCGAAGAACCAATTGAGATTATGGACCGGGAAGTCAAGGTTCATAAGCATAGCCGTATTCCGATCGTAAGAGTTCGTTGGAACTCAAAACGTGGACCGGAGTTCACATGGGAACGTGAGGATCAAATGAAGCTCAAGTATCCACATTTGTTTCCAGATGACAAGTCCAAGTCTGGCAAATCTAAACCTGATGCAACTAGTGAATTTCGGGACGAAATTCCCAATCAAGTTGGGGATGATGTGGCACCCGCGGAAAACGCCCAGTCAGCCTGATCTAACACTGTACCGTTTTGGATTACTTGTCAAATTTCGGGACGAAATTTCTTTCAAGTTGGGGATGATGTGATAACCCGAGATTTCAAGTTCCTTCATTTACGTATTTTCTGTGTGACAATTCTGTTTGGATAAATTGTTTAGTGATTATGTGTTGTGTTATTGTTTAAAAGACCAGAGATGCTATGATTGTTGAATTGCTATGTTATTGTGAATGAACGAAATAAACTCTTGGCACATTAAAACCACACACGACGAAACCCTCAAGTGTTTCACCACAAATCATTCCGACGAAACATGGGAGTTTCGCCATTAGCTTGTCCGACGAAATGAAGGTTTCGTTGCCATAGGATATTTCGCCGGCCCAAATCCTTTTGAAGCCCAGGAGAGGCCCAGTGGTCCGTTTGGCAATATATATACAAACTCAGCAGTTACGAAACATTTTTAGAAAACCCTAATCTACTCCTGGGAGTTTGACGGCAGTTCCCTCCTCTTGTAAAGTCTTTTTCCCGTGAATCAAACTCATCTTCTCGATACCACGGTTAGTGTCTTGGTCCAATCAATAGATTAATCTAGACTTGTTGTAGTGTGATATAAGGAATCGTGTGAATGATGCTTCTTTGATTGATCGGCTGTTTCAATCTATGACTACGAGATTAGGGATGACTTGTTTCTATGATCATTATTAGATTAGACTTGTATGTGATTCTGGTGTTATACATAACTAATGAACTATTCGGGTTACAATGATGAATTCATGCTAACTGTTATGATGAATGATGAACGATAATGATACAATGATTAATGATGTTGTTGGTAGATTAATCAAGAGTAAAAACAATGATATGCTTGCATGATAAAACCAGAAATTGATTGATCTGTAAGCGGCGATAAGGAAACTGTAACACTAGGGTTTGATGAAACGTTGAAACTGTCAAGATAGCCGACGAAACATAGTGAGTTTCGTCCCATGTTAAGCCGACGAAACATAGTGAGTTTCGTCCCATGTTAACTCGACGAAACATGGTGAGTTTCGTCATAATGTCAACTCGACGAAACACATAGTGTTTCGTCACAGGTGTTTCGTCACATGGGGTTTCGTCGAGTGCAACTTTCGCCGGAGGACTTCACATGAACAATAGGTTATGATGATTGCATGTGTTGTAAAGATTGAATGACATTAATCAAGAACAGGAAACTTGATGTATCTAGTATGTATGGTAAACCATCTGTTACGTGTGTTACGAGCTGAACTAATCGTTACCTGTTAAGCAATGGTTCTACTATGAATGCACACTATCAACGTATGTGATCAACGTGAATGTAAACTGATTTTTGTATACGTGAATATCATAGGCTGTGACTGTTTAAGTGTGAACAAGTAATTAATCAAACCGAGCAAACCAAGGTGAGTTCACTGCTCTTTTTCCAAGCATGCGTCCCGGGTTGGGGACATCTGGTAAACGTTCCGGGAAGGGAATGTCGGGTAATGGGTTTGACTGGAATGTTGAACCTGGGTTGTTGGTTAATACACATCTGTATCTAGCATTCAAGTCCCTCCTACCGATCGTTGCTTGTAGGGCAACGGGGTACTAGTGAGTAGCGCTACTTAGGTTTGGCACCCTCACACCGCACCGAGGAGGTCGGGAGTGAACTAGTGACCCCCATCTTGACCATTGCTTTGATAGAGGCAATGGGGTTTAGGGCAAACAATCTGGAGCCATCGGCGGTAGGCGTGTGATTAACAACGATGAATCTGTGAAACGTTTAAAACTGGTAACTGGTAACTAAACACGATAACAAACTTTGAACTCACCAGCGTCGTCTGACACACTTGTCTGCATGCTTGTAGGTCGTTAGATTTCTGATTATGGACTTGCTATCTGGGAGTGCTGGAGTGGTCATGGATCGAGACTCTTGGATATTTGATACATTGATTTTGAACACTTATTTTGAAACAGTTGTTTAACAATTTACTATATGCTTCCGCTGAATATTTATTTTGGTTTAAACGTATGACTTGGATTTATATCTTGAAATGAATGGATTGTTTTATCTAAATATTATGCGTAGTTCAATGTGATTGGTGGCTTGGATCCTTGTACGTCACATGTCCCGCGGTGATTCCGCATGTGATATTTTGGGGGTGTGACAGATGTGGGAACTGACATGAATTTTTTGATAATGTGGAAGTTGACATCAACCAACTGTGTTACGGTTCTGTTAGTTATGGAATCTTATCAGCCAATAAGTAGAAAGTTGAGAGTGCTGTTGTACAAATCGGAAGTTGGGAGTGTTATTGGCGAATTGATGAAAGTTGCGGTTATTTAAATCCCGAATTAAGTTCACGTACAAATAGCCTTATCGTACAAAAATACGAAAGGCATGAATGAAAAAAGAAAAAAAAACGCGGTGACATTTCCGTAATTATTTGCTTGTAGGGTAACTTTGAAGCTTGCAGAGTAATTTTGATACACCTGTAGAGTAATTATGATACTCTATAAAATTAACCTACAAGATCAAAATTATCTTACAAGATCAAAATTACCATACAAGATCATTTATAAAGTAATTATGATACTCTATAAGATCAAAATTACCCAACAAAAACATTTTATAAAATTACCCTACAAGATCAAAGTTAAACTAGAAGAACATGAATGGTCAAAGAGATTATACTACTCCATCCTATATATGTGATAACATGTAAATTTATGTTTATAAAACTTTTATCAAAAAAAGAAAATGAATGGTCAAACAAGTCGAGTGATTCAAAGTCACCGGAATGAATTATTGGAAATATTGGATTCCTGTCAATAACAATTGTACTCATTTATCGGAAATATTG
The DNA here is from genome assembly GCA_030545235.1 of Helianthus tuberosus. NCBI lineage: Eukaryota > Viridiplantae > Streptophyta > Magnoliopsida > Asterales > Asteraceae > Helianthus > Helianthus tuberosus. Next base: position 22,405 of record JARYGA010056556.1, on the reverse strand, counting down.
GATTCCTGTCAATAACATTTGTACTCATTTATAACATATTTAATTATATTTTAAGAATGCAAAATAACAGATAACATTAATGAACGCAAAATAAACGGATAGAAATGTTGCCGACACCACACATTTTGGCCCACAGTAAATGATCTTGTTTCAACTTTGTGTAAGCTTGGTAGTTGGTGGCTTGAATTCATTGAAGATTAGCTTGGGCTTGGTTATCGAGCAGGTTAATCATATTTACATTTTTTTTTTTTTTTTTTTTTTTTTTGTGTTATCACACATACATAATTAATCATCAAACCATCAAAAACCCTTATCATTTGCAAGACACAGTTTCTCATTTACCATTACACTATCAACAAACATTATCCACTCTTTCCGAATTTATATTCTTAACAGTTAACATTTACATTTTTTTTTACATTACAGGAGCATCTAGAAATTAGATCTGACATTCTTTAAAAAAAAAAGTAAACTGCTAAAATGGTCCTTGAGGTTTGTCACTTTTCCCACTTTAGTCCAAAACTCAAGCCTTTTGAATCTAGGTCCTTATAGTTTCAATTTTGTTGTCATTTTCATCCAAAGGGAAAATCTAGTCAGATTTTTCAATGAACATCCAGTTTTTTTTTTTTTTTTTTTTGTCTTTTTCCTCTCTTTTAATTAATGGCAAAATGGTCAGATTTTTTTTAATTTGCTATAATAAAACACTAAAAGCCATTTTTTTCCTTCGTTAAAGGAAGAAAAAAAAAACTGGATGTTAACTAAAAATTCTGACAAGATTTTGATTTTGAATGAAAATGTCAACAAAATTAAAACCACAAGGATATTGGATTTAAATAAGCCTAACTTTCACCAATTTAAATAAAAAACAGATATTGGATTTAAATAACCCCAACTTTCACCAATTGCCCGATAACACTCCCAACTTTCAATTTGTACACCAGCACTCCCAACATTCAACTTATTGGCCGATAACACTCTCCTAACTAACTGAACTCTAACCCCGTTAGTTAGTTTTTTTTTTCTGATGTGGCATCTGATGTGTCCATTTCTGCTGACGTGACTTTTTGATGATGTGGCAGCTGACGTGGCTTTTTGATAAGGTGGCGGCTGACGTGGGAACTAACATGACATTTTTTATGACGTGGCAGCTGACATCAACTAACTGTGTTAGGGTTCTGTTAGTTAAGGAGTGTTATCGGCCAATAAGTAGAAAGTTGGGAGTGCTACTGTACAAATCGAAAGTTGTGAGTGTTATTGGCTAATTGATGAAAGTTGGGGTTATTTAAATCCAGAGTTAAATTCACGTACAACCAGCCTTATCGTACAAAACGTACGAAAGGCACGAATGAAAAAACAAAAAAAAACGCGGTGACATTTTCGTAATTATTTGCTCGTAGGGTCATTTTCAAAATTACCGTACAAATGATCTTGTAGGATAATTTTGTAATATGTTCTTGTAGAGTAATTTTGAAACTTTCAGAGTAATTTTAATACATATGTAAAGTAATTATGATACTTTACAAAATTACCCTACAAGATCAAAATTATATTACAATTATTTGTAAAGTAATTATGATACTGTACAAAATTACTATACAAGATTAAAATTACCTTATAAGAATATTTTACAAAATTACCTTAAAATATCAAAATTTTATATATATTATTGGTGATGCTCTATGAATAGTACATTGGCAGACGCTTTAAATATACAAAAAAAATGAATTACATGGCAACTAGCTAGCTGTTAGACTATTTCCAATGCTAAGGTCAGTGGGTGTGGCATGGCGTCACCATGCCACCTCACCATTTTTAGCGTCCCGATGCACTAACTACCATACCGTCTCCGCTAAAGGGGGGGCTATACCCCTTCCGCCATGGTGTTAACGAGCCGCTATGAGGAGATCCAGGAATGTTTGGTCGTTTTTGTTTAAAGGGGGGGCGCTGTAGGTTAAAGGGGGGCTTTATACACACCCTGCAAGTTAAAGCAAGGGGCTTTAAAGCCTCTGTGTGACGTGGCGCTGAGTTGGCGTGATAAAGCCCCTAGGGGCTTTATACCACACCCTGTAGCCTAAGTGTTTCCTTAGCTGCGTTTAGCTGTCACGTCATCTGGCACATAATATCCTTACAAATCCTTAAAAGCCTCATTTTCATCTCCAACCGTACAAATATTCTTATCTTCTTAATCTTCACCTCATCACCTACCCATTACATACAATATTTAAATAAAACTTTTCTTTTTTCACTTTGGAGTTTGGACCCACCATCGCATGAACCGAGGCAAAGCCATGCTTTGTGTAAGGGCATCCAACCTAATGGCTTATTGAAATGGATGAGCTGCAATGGTAAGGGCTTCTAAGGGCCTCTAAGGGTTTGTTCTCCAAAGGCTCATTGGAGATAGTCTTAGTTTGATTTCTTTTTTTTTTTTTAACCTGACTATTTGTGGTCATATTATATAAAATAAAGTTCAATATACTTTTTTTTTCAACCTGACTATTTGTGGTCATACTATATAAAATAAAGTTCAATATACATTTCAAAAAACGAGTTTGGTTAGTCGTTTGTGTGCACCCTACTCAAATGATGAATCCAGATTCAATCCTCATTGATTTCTTTTTTATTTTCTTTGCATTGTGTGCACCCTACTCAAATGATGAATCCAGATTCAATCCTCATTGATTTCTTTTTTATTTTCTTTGCATCTCTTCATTTCTTAAATCACAATGAAAATATTTTTGTTTACATTAATTCTTATCTTCGTTAAATATTTTTACTTTCGTTTTTGTTACTACCTAAGTTTCTAAAGTTTTTTTTTTTTTATTTCTCTTCTTAATGAAGTTTAAACCATTTTTATGATTTTAAATTTTAAATCTTTTCTAATATCTAAAAGTTACTTTTTATATATTGGATTCGATATTGATATTCGTCTTTATAAACATGTGTTGATATATTTTTGTCTGTATGACAATTTTTTTTTTTGGTTTTTCTTTAGTTGCTATACTGAGTGTTGGTATCATAACGAACAGAACTAATACCGATCGAAATTGAATTTCCGCCCCAATGACAAAGGTCCATGAATAGTTATTTTAAATTTATAATAATAATAATAATAATAATATAATGTTTTATTATTATTATATTCACTTTTACGTTTGAGCATATTTTTAACCTTTTTTTTTTCTATTTTAAAAGTCATATTTTCTTTATCATTTAGTTTTTTTAATAATTCTTTTTTATTTTTAAAATTATATTTCCTTTATCAAATAATTTAATATTTCTTTACTAATTTACTTTCGTTAATTATTTTTTTTCTAAAAACTTATGTATGTAGTTGTGTTTAATTTTTTTCCAACATTCTGGCATAAGTTTTGTTAAAAATGAATTTGTATTCAAAATAGAGTATTTATTTGGTATCGAATAATGATACGATGATCACTACTAGAAAACATGGTTTTTGTCATGTAATTTTTGGTTACAAAATAGTAGCAGTTTCCTTGTTGTCACCAGTTTGCCACCGAAAATACGGTGACAAAAACACGCGTGTCAATTGCCCTAATGCCACCAAATAGCCACCATTTTTATATTTTGCTACCTTATTTTTACCACCACAAAATTGGTCAAAATTAGTTGCCACCGTTTCATATTTGCTACGCTTCACCTTGTTTGCCACTGAGTTGTGACGCATTTTCATACCATTTAGCCACTGATATTGCCACCATTTAGCCACCACTTTTTACACAATTTGCCACCAATATTGCCACCATTTGGCCACCATTTTTTACACAATTGTGACCACCTTGGTATAGTTATTTGCTACCATTTATTGATTTCAAAATTACATATCAATAAGACTACAAATAACATAAAAAGTCTAATAAAATCCCAAAATTATATAAAACATCTCATTTTCAAAAGCATATAAAAAATACAAACTAAAACATAAAATAACTAAAATTATCCTAATAAGATAAACATCTAAACATTCAAAACCAAGTGTTTATAGCCTATCTTCGAACTGTAGCTGTTAACATAGCTTATCTTTTTCTTTTTCAGCCAACAACCCGGCAATAATTCCATTGAATCTTTCTTTTTCTTCATCTTTTTCAGCAGCACCACTCCACCCGTCAACCATTATATATGTTAAGAAGAACATTGCTTTCATTGGGATCGCGATGCCAATTGTTTCAGGAATCCTGATATCACAAAATGCCGAAAATTAAGTCATGCAACTGCAAAATCAGATCAAAGTTAGCCATGACACGTACATACTAACTAACACTTGCTGGCTGATTTAGAAGCGTTACATGACAAATCGATAAAACTTAACAAGACTTTCCTGCATGCATACCTGTAACGGATATCTGGTAAACGCAGGTTCGAATCTTCCTTTACAGTAGATTTGGAACCCCATTCTCAGAACAAGTTAACAGCATGTTTTACCATTGTACTTTGCATATGATATACAAAATTATTGGGATGTAATAAAAAAATAGTTGACATTATTTATCAATTTCTTCATTGGATCTTTGTCTAGTCATGAAAATGCATTATATACTATTACATATAAAAATCGCAATCCGATTAATCCCGACTAATCGTTAGTCGGTACCCCACTGCCCGACTAGTGCCTAGCGATTCTTACAACACTGTTAACGTTAACGTTGACACCTAACTTGCAATTAAACCTCATGAAAAGGCATCACGATCATCTACCAGAACGATGCATTCATATAGTTTAAAACAACAAATATCAGCAAAACAAATTCTCAGACTAAAAACTTACAATGTTGCCTCGTATTTCCGGCGAGATCTTCAGCTTTTTTCATAGCTTCTCCAACCTTCTTTCTCCATCTACCAAACGTATCTTTAATAGTTACCATAGAATCTGTAAATCGCAACCATGACTTAAAAATCCATCAACATATTGCATTTCTTATTGCTCAATTACAACTCTATTCCTACAAACATATTGCGTACACATAATAAATTAAAAACTTATAAAATTGTAATTAGATAACAAAGTGTATGCGTGCATAATAAGTAAGGTATGAACAAGCCCTAACTGTTAATATTAAATGTAGGAGAATCACTCGATTCACGAGAACGATTCGACGATTCGTAATCATCATCACTCTTCTTCTTTTTTTTTTTGAATGAGAAATATCAGATTTAAAAGTTGTGGCACACCAAAAGATAACAAGTAATGAACAGGATTCGGTCACAAATTTATGGAGTTGAAAACCAAAATCCTAAATCATCTTAATTATTTAGAGATTACCCACCTGAAGCAAATGCCTAATTGCAGCAACTGCATCACCTTTGTGTTCCCTTAATGTTCTTTCAGCCACCTTCTTGTCCAGCTGTAAGTAACCAAACACAAGTAAAGAGTGGTTGCTGTTACGTTACCTTTTAGAAAATCATTTGTACACAACTAAAGCTACACCGCATATTCAGATAAGTATTACTTGTCAAAAAAACTGACCTCTAGTTCATTTGCAATGATGTCAACTTCAGCAGCATTGATTTTGACAGCGGCCAACTCTTTCTCCCTTGAACCAATCAGAAAGTCAAGTTAAAAAAAATTGCAACATAAGTGTAACGCTCAATGTGTGCTGAAAATAACACATATGTTAGCAAACTCGACTAGAAAGCAGGATACTTGCTGAACCCCAGAAGGCATATTTGGGTATTCATCATAGGACAATAATTCCAAGTCATGCTCGCACAATGCGGGGTAGCTCAATGAAGTAGTGAAGTGGGTCATTGGTAGTTACTAGTAACTAGTTAGTTATTTTCTTTAACTCCTTGTATTTGTTATTTCCTTGTGTTAGTTATTTTGGTTGATGTAAAGGTATATATTTGAAATATGCCGAAAGCGATCCTCCTATAATTCTGTCTGTCTCTACTACCATAACAGAACAGAACAGGTATGGGTTTTGAAATAATAATAGATCTGGAACAATGAGAATCTCATTTGATCATATTAATAATATTCCACATGTTAACAAGAAACTATGATTAAAATGAATGGACCAAGCAAGCAACCTAAAAAAAGTATATAAAATGAATTGATAATATTAGATGATGATAGCTACACTTTGCAAGTTGATAATTAATTGATAAAAGCATTCATTCTTGAAGGCTAAAAAACATAACCCTAAAAGTACCTTAATCTCATAGCATTCAAATCAGCTTCCTTTGATGCAGCAATCGAAGCTATAGCCTAATATATATGTTAATACAAAAACAGAACAACCAATTAATTAATGAGTTGATTGGAAACAAACAGAAAGAAAGAAAGAAAAAAAGGAAGAGAGGTACCTCTTGAACACGAGTGGAATCGAGCTGACGATCTTCGACATGATCGGTGAGCTTGTCGAGTGCTTTGCTCTGTTGCTGCAAATCCTTCGAGTCTTCTACTCTCTTATCCCTTCGTCTCCGCCCTCCATTATCAATCAATCGAGGCCATCACTCTTCTCTAACGGCGGCAACGTCCGTTCCTCCACCAAATCCTCACTCCACCGCACCAACTTCTTCGATCGATTAGCCGGCGAGTTAACCGTCGGCGTTGTTGACGAAAACCGATCGTCAGTGACGTCAGCATTGCTCGTTTCAACGGAAGCGATAACAACTTTCGGTTTTGGATTCGGATCCGAGTGATCGAGATCCGATGAGTTGTTCGATTTGTTCGTCGAGTTGACTTGTACGGTGGAACTGTTAGGTGATTCCATCATCTTTTTTTTTTTGAACGGCGATTGACTCCAACAGTCGAGAGGATCACACCCACATTGCATGGGTCCTAGTCCCCCTCGGGCGAGGCATCCGAGGTTGACCATAGGCGCTCCACGAGAAAATTTCCAACCGACAGCCACTTGACTGCCGTTGCAGCCTCCGCACTCAAGAGCCGGAGTAACCACGCTGTAATAGAAAACTCGTGTGCGGCTCAAGACTCGAACCCGGGCTATAACGCACACAAGGCTCTTATCCATCATTGCCATGACCCCTCAACCAAGTTTGGGGTCATTTTCCCCCAAATGCATGAGGTGGGGATCGAACTTGGGTCTCCAAGGAAACCCAGAGTTCTTTCCACCACTCCACCACAATTGAGGGATAGGGGATTCCATCATCTGAACAGGTTTTTGGATTAAGGAAGGGGATTTTCAATCAAAACCCTTAATAATGAGCGGGATATTAACCTTGTTAAATTTGGGCTTAAAATTTGGTTTTGTTACCGCTAAGATGGTAGCAATTAAAAAAAGGAAAAATTACAAGTTTTGTCCTTTATCTTTATAGTACTTTACAGGCGGTGTCCTTTTTTTCAAATGTTGACAGGCGGTGTCCTTTAGTAGGTATTTTGTTACAAGTTTTGTCCTTTAGGCCAAACCCAGTTAGAATTTTTGGTTAAATTTGGTCATGTGCAAGGCACATGAGGGCATTGTTGTCATTCTATCTCTTTAGGGACTATTGTAACACCTGTGTCATTTCAACCATCAAACAAAGACCAAACCAATGAAATATTGTATTTCATACTTGGGATTTGTAAAAAATATGTGTATCATTTGCACATATCAACTCTTGTTCGATTTTAAGCTTTAAATCGCTTTCTGGAGGGTTATACGCGCTCTGATGCGTAAATATAACCAGTTTAATCCAACAAACACTCCGGAATAGTGAAATAGGCTTAACATACCTTAAATAACCTTTACATAACTTAGAAATAAGTTTTAAAGGCTTTGGTATGGCAAAAACAAGTTAATTCGCTTACAGGGACTAAATATGACAAACTGCGAAAGTATGTCAATTTGAACTGTAACGAACATTCCGGAACATGACCATAAGTTAAACACACCTTAAATATCCTTTACATAGCTTAGAAATAGGCTTTGAGGGGTGTAGTGTGCTAAAATAAACTTTTGGGACATTCAGGGACTAAAAGTGTCAAAAAGTGCACAAGTTTGCATTTTCGCGCATAACTTACGTTCTGAATACATCTGGACATCCAAAAATTTATGTAAGCATGACTACATTATATTTTAGTGTCGCCTTAAGAAAAATCCTTTCGTTTCGTCATTTGGATCGTTTTTCGCGCTTATGCGCATTCCGTCGTAATTAAGCGAACATCGCGATCGTACGGCCAAACGAACCGACATCTGAGATATTTTTGAGCATGTTTTGAGTTCCCTATACTTTAACTTCATTTTAGAGCCTTGAAATGAGGTTAACGGGGTTCAAACGCATCGAAAATCGCTTAAACGGGCTGCAGGGACTAAACCTGTCACTTTTGAAACTTTTCTGGAACAGGGGGGTCAGTGGCGTAGCGCGACTGCCTAGGCCCCTACCCATCGCGCTACGCGACTGCCTATTCTGGACCAGATTCAATGTTTAAACACAAGTTGCAGCTGATTGATCCTTAACCACATGTTTTAAGTTGATGTGTCACTAAGATAAGGAGCATAAGTGGCTCCATAACCTTTGTGACAAGTGTACGGCTCGGATCGTGGCACGATATTCAAGAAACGATCCTAGCGGCTCTACTTTTACTATAAATACCCATCCACCCTCAACCTTAAAAACCCACAAATCTGATCATTTGGGCTCTAAGTTGGAACCTTCGTTTCATACCTGAGCTATTTTGATCTGGGTTAGCATTCGGGGACCCTTCGTAAGTATTCTTTCGTTCTTTTCCTTATTTTTACTGCTTTTCGAGTCAGAAAGTCAAACTTTGTTTGACTTTCAGCGTTGACCAGTAATGGTCAATGCGAAGTTCGTTAGAACTTCGCAACGTGATTGTAATCACGATGGTCATAGTCCCTTGGGACTATGCCTACTGATTACCACGTTGTCTAGGGTCGTAGGGTAAGCGATCTAATAAATCGCTTATACCTCGAACCCGACCCAGTTTGGTCGATCATTAGGATCCGACCAAACACAGTAGGTGACCATAGTAGGTAGGGAATAACCTTCCGAGGTTATACCCTATGGTCACATCGTTTAAGTAGTTGTATGATAGGTAGTTTATATGCCTTAGGTAAATTACCAGAATACCCTTTTCATGTATAATTGGTAATTAAGCATATGTAACCTAAACTTTTGTCACGTAACTGATTATGTAACATGTTTAGGCATATAACACTTGTCATAGGGCTAGTTAGGCGGTCCAAACGCGTTTCACGCGCACGACGCGTTAAAGTAGCATAAGCTTCCTAAACGGGTCGTAATGGGTCGTAAACAATTATGTTAAGTTTCATTTAGTATGTAGGCTTTGTTAAACCAAATGACACGAGTCTCTACACTCGTTTGGTTTACGAAATCTCATTCTATCCAATCTTCCGATTTAGGTCCGGTTTATTAACATAGTTACCTATATTAGGTGCCGTTTGATTCCGTGATCTCTAGCATTGCTTGGTGGTTATCCTAGGACTTCTGAGCAATCTCAAGTGAGTACATAGACCCCTCTTTTACTGTTTTCCAAACTGTTTTGGGGTGGAACACATGTGCCTACTTGTTACTTTCATGCTTTCCTGCTTTCAATCATATACTTCCTATGTTCATTAGTACATTTATAGTACATGATTTCATTACAGTTTATGCTATGTATGCCCATTGAGTGCGTACTTAGTACATCGTTTTACATTACATTTTATGCTATGTATGTCCATTGTGAGCATACTTAGTACAGTTGATTTCATCACATGCTTATATTTTCTTGATTTCAAAGTATAATTGATTATACATGTTATTACTTATCATTTGACAAACTAAATGACTATCTATGGTTTAAACATTAATTTCTCAAAGAACATAAAATAAACTGTTGAATTGTACTTATTTTATGTTCACCAGACCGATTGTTAGTATGATATAGCGCTATAGGATTTGACACCCCATTCCTGTTGTCATGGAATGTCTGAAACCAATTTGTTGCTCCATCCAAATAGGGATTGCCTTTGTGGTATTTCTATAGTCTCAAAGGTGTATTTTGATGCACCAGGTCTGAATGAATTCTTAAATCACACTATTAAAGTATAATTTGATATACTCTCATGTGTGATATTGTACAAACCAACATATATTTTGTTAAACATCCAAAGCATATTTTGATATATTATTTACAAAACCAAAACATAGTTTAATATGTTATTTATCACATCCAAAACATATTTTGATATGTTACTTATGAAACCAAAACATAGTTTAATATGTTACTTACAAATCCAAAGTATACTTTTGATATGCTACTATAAGGTTATTCGTTTAACTTTACATTACTTACAATACATAAACATTTCTACAATTGTTAAACATTACTTTGGTGGTTTGGTTTGATTAAGTGATTAAGTAACGATGCATGTGTAATATGATACAAACATGGTGGATACGCCGCTGGTACTTCCTATATATAAGTGTTTGTATGGTATTACATATTGTAGCGTTATTTGAATCATTTCAGTTTGAGACATAGAACATTTTATACAACTAACATACTTTTTACAAGACATTGATTTACAAACAACTTATCTTTTACAAACTCATTATATGGTTATTCATTTAACCTTACATTTATTTATACATATCATCTGAACTTATCATTTTTCAAATGATTTACAAGACAAAGCAAATTACAAGGTTCATGACTAAACATTTTCTCAAACATAAGCATGAATCCTATTTTCACAAAACCTATGTATCTCACAGGCATTTTTATGCTGACGTACCTATTTTCACATGTGTTTTCAGGAGATGAAGCATAGGACTTATCGAGACATACTTAGGCGGACCTGTGCCTTAGTGACTTAAAACGAGACAAGATCTAGTTAATTTATGTTATGTACTCTTTGTTTCTTGTTTAAGCAATGTAAGCTCTCTTGTTTGATTAATAAAACGAAACTTCAATTGCCTTGGATTTGAAACAATTAATTCTGTTACAACACTCCCCGATGTTTCCGCCACGTTTTGTATGTTCCACGTGGTCGGGGTGTGACAGAAAAGATGGTATCAGAGCCAATGGTTATAGGGAATTAGGTTATTAGTAATGCTTTGACCTAGACTATAACCTTCTTAGGACCCTAACGCGAGTTTACTTGCGTTTAGTCATAAAACAATACTGTCACCTATCCTTAGGTGACGACCTCATCTAGAACATAAATTTCAAAACCGCTTTGAAAACTAATCATCTGTTCTAGGATGATTGATTACAAGGTTTTGAACCCTCTGTTATATGGTTTTGAACCCCTTTGAGTTTTCAAAACTCTCGTCAAGGTTTTGGGTTTTTAATAATGTGAACACGTGCAAACTGGAAGGGTGAATGCCTGTATTCTGGGTTTTCTGTCTAGGCAAGCACTTCGTATACATCTCATCAGACGCGAGACCAGTTGTGCTTACCTGGGAATTCTTGGGATGAGTGTTCACTTATAGGCGAGCATGTCTTCGCGATACATTATTTTTGACCCATTTACTTTGATTAGTCACTGTGTGTCGTTTGTTTACCTTGTGGTAACAAACAAATGACCACTATCCTTGATTTCATCAAATTTGATTCATCTCTTTCTTTTCGTCTAATTCTCTCACTCGTTTCCTTTCATGTTTCCTCTTTTAGAATGCCTCCTCGACGCGACAATCAGATGGCGAATGCCGAACTGGCGGAAATCATCGCACAGCAAATGGCTGTTGCCTTCCCAAATCTTTATGCTCAAATGATGCAAGCCATCAACAACAACAATGCTCCATGCAACTTCAAGAGTTTCAACTCGGCTAAACCGCTCAAGTTTAGTGGTTCTGAGGGAGCAACTGGGCTTCTTCAGTGGTTCGAGAGCATTGAGAATACCTTCCGTCACGTTCAGTGTCCAGAAAATCGCAAGGTTGAGTTTTCTTCAAGTGTGTTCCAGAAGAGGGCTCTCACGTGGTGGAACGGGGTGATGAGAGACCGCAGTGCTGAGGTTGCATTAGCACAGACTTGGGCTGAGCTTAGGGCTCTTATGATGAAGGAGTTTTGCCCTCGTCATGAACTGCGAGCTTTGGAGAGGGAGTTTGATGATTTAAAGCAGGATAGCGGTGAGCATCGAGCCTATACTGACCGTTTTGAAGAATTGAGCCTGTTGTGTCCGGCTATGGTTACTCCTGTGGATAAGGCGATCGAGAAATACACTGATGGTCTTCCTGACCTAGTTCAGGATATTGTTACTGGCAGCAACCCTACTACTGTCAGACAAGCCATTGAACTGTCTGCCACCCTAACTGAATCCCACATCAGAAAGAAAAAGCTTTTTCGAAAAGGCGACCCAAGACCATCCGACAAGACTACTTCAGCTGAGCCAAAGGAAAAACAGGATGAGGTATCCAAGAAGAAGAAGCGCAAGGCCTCTCAAAACTGCGCGATAACTGCTCAAGACAAACAGGTTGCACCAAACCAACCAGCACAACCTCGCAAAAGGCAAAACTATGTTGGTACCGCACCTTTGTGCAACAAGTGCAACCGTCATCATCTAGCGCAAGAGCAGTGTCACAAATGTACCCACTGTGGGCGGTTGGGACATTTGATCAATGTTTGTCGTTATGCAAATCAAGCTGCTGCAAACCCTGCTGCTGTTCAAGCACGGTTCCCTCCGGGGTCATGTTATAACTGTGGTGACCTTACTCACTACAGAAACAATTGCCCAAGACTTGTTAACGCACCTCCAGCGCGAGGATGAGCATTTAACATCAACGAGGCAAACAGAAACAATGATGCGGCAGTGAACAACTAGTGTTTTGTTATTTCCCTTGGTTGTTATCTTTGACGTTTAAAAACAAGTCAGTTGTTATATAAATAAAAATTCGTCGTTTTTATTTTTGCAAAACTGATACAATTGTGTGAATGTTCGATACAACCTTATGATGTCAACCCAAATACAAACTACTCGTATGGTTCTGTCATTTTATGATCACTTGTGATCTCCCCAAGAACCTTAAACACTTGTTTCTTTTAAGAAACAAAGCCAAACTCTTATTAAAAAAAAAAAATCCTTCTATCTTTATAGATGGATCCTTGGAAACGATTAAAGTGCCAAATGAAATCCATGGATTGGATTCCTAGTGTGCTTTAATTATCTATACCTAAAGAGAACGAATTAAAGAATCAAGTTAACTAATTTTGTGCTTATGTGTTTTCTTACATGTTTATGGTTGTATGTGATCCATCCAAATCCTCGTAGAATCTTTCATATCTCATATAAGGGATTCATAGTAGGATATCCAAAGTTACTATCTTAAATCCTTAATGGACTTCTACGTTGTAGTCAAATCCCATGGATTTAAAAGTACTATTTTATAATTGGACCCTTGGGTGGTCTAGTTAAACAGATTGATTTGAAAATCTGATTAGAAATATCATGTGATGATATAATTAAAAAGATCCCTTAAGTGGTCTATTTAAGGAGATCGTACGACGGTCTAGTTAAGAAGATCATGCGTTGGTCTAATTAAAAAGATTGTTCGTTGATCTAATTGAAAAGATCCTTTGGTGGTCTAGTCAGGTCGCTTCATGTTTATTCAATTGATTTTTCCTCTACGCATTATGAAATGAACTGTGCGGACTGTGCAAGGGATTACGTAATTATGGAGGCCTACATAATTATGGAAATTCAGTGCACAGAAACCACAAGAAGTTTTGTCATGTGTTAAAACCTATAGTGATAAGAATAATGATACGGGAGAAGTCTTGGACCTCGACCAATGTCATTTATTCTCACACTCCTCAATTCTGATATCAATCACACACCAAGTTTCCTATGATAAGTCTTCATAAGAAACGTTATTCTGTTGGTAGTTCAAAAATTCCATGTTTTACTATTACAAGGAATTCACTTTGAGGGTTAACAAATTCGCTAATGATCCTAACAGGGCCCAGAGTTTTACTTAAGGGTTCAATGGATCTATTGGAAGGCGAAACCGTCACAGCTGTTTTCACAAGTTTCCTCTAGAATTAAATTTCGGGACGAAATTTCCTAAAGTAGGGGAGACTGTAACACCTGTGTCATTTCAACCATCAAACAAAGACCAAACCAATGAAATATTGTATTTCATACTTGGGATTTGTAAAAAATATGTGTATCATTTGCACATATCAACTCTTGTTCGATTTTAAGCTTTAAATCGCTTTCTGGAGGGTTATACGCGCTCTGATGCGTAAATATAACCAGTTTAATCCAACAAACACTCCGGAATAGTGAAATAGGCTTAACATACCTTAAATAACCTTTACATAACTTAGAAATAAGTTTTAAAGGCTTTGGTATGGCAAAAACAAGTTAATTCGCTTACAGGGACTAAATATGACAAACTGCGAAAGTATGTCAATTTGAACTGTAACGAACATTCCGGAACATGACCATAAGTTAAACACACCTTAAATATCCTTTACATAGCTTAGAAATAGGCTTTGAGGGGTGTAGTGTGCTAAAATAAACTTTTGGGACATTCAGGGACTAAAAGTGTCAAAAAGTGCACAAGTTTGCATTTTCGCGCATAACTTACGTTCTGAATACATCTGGACATCCAAAAATTTATGTAAGCATGACTACATTATATTTTAGTGTCGCCTTAAGAAAAATCCTTTCGTTTCGTCATTTGGATCGTTTTTCGCGCTTATGCGCATTCCGTCGTAATTAAGCGAACATCGCGATCGTACGGCCAAACGAACCGACATCTGAGATATTTTTGAGCATGTTTTGAGTTCCCTATACTTTAACTTCATTTTAGAGCCTTGAAATGAGGTTAACGGGGTTCAAACGCATCGAAAATCGCTTAAACGGGCTGCAGGGACTAAACCTGTCACTTTTGAAACTTTTCTGGAACAGGGGGGTCAGTGGCGTAGCGCGACTGCCTAGGCCCCTACCCGTCGCGCTACGCGACTGCCTATTCTGGACCAGATTCAATGTTTAAACACAAGTTGCAGCTGATTGATCCTTAACCACATGTTTTAAGTTGATGTGTCACTAAGATAAGGAGCATAAGTGGCTCCATAACCTTTGTGACAAGTGTACGGCTCGGATCGTGGCACGATATTCAAGAAACGATCCTAGCGGCTCTACTTTTACTATAAATACCCATCCACCCTCAACCTTAAAAACCCACAAATCTGATCATTTGGGCTCTAAGTTGGAACCTTCGTTTCATACCTGAGCTATTTTGATCTGGGTTAGCATTCGGGGACCCTTCGTAAGTATTCTTTCGTTCTTTTCCTTATTTTTACTGCTTTTCGAGTCAGAAAGTCAAACTTTGTTTGACTTTCAGCGTTGACCAGTAATGGTCAATGCGAAGTTCGTTAGAACTTCGCAACGTGATTGTAATCACGATGGTCATAGTCCCTTGGGACTATGCCTACTGATTACCACGTTGTCTAGGGTCGTAGGGTAAGCGATCTAATAAATCGCTTATACCTCGAACCCGACCCAGTTTGGTCGATCATTAGGATCCGACCAAACACAGTAGGTGACCATAGTAGGTAGGGAATAACCTTCCGAGGTTATACCCTATGGTCACATCGTTTAAGTAGTTGTATGATAGGTAGTTTATATGCCTTAGGTAAATTACCAGAATACCCTTTTCATGTATAATTGGTAATTAAGCATATGTAACCTAAACTTTTGTCACGTAACTGATTATGTAACATGTTTAGGCATATAACACTTGTCATAGGGCTAGTTAGGCGGTCCAAACGCGTTTCACGCGCACGACGCGTTAAAGTAGCATAAGCTTCCTAAACGGGTCGTAATGGGTCGTAAACAATTATGTTAAGTTTCATTTAGTATGTAGGCTTTGTTAAACCAAATGACACGAGTCTCTACACTCGTTTGGTTTACGAAATCTCATTCTATCCAATCTTCCGATTTAGGTCCGGTTTATTAACATAGTTACCTATATTAGGTGCCGTTTGATTCCGTGATCTCTAGCATTGCTTGGTAGTTATCCTAGGACTTCTGAGCAATCTCAAGTGAGTACATAGACCCCTCTTTTACTGTTTTCCAAACTGTTTTGGGGTGGAACACATGTGCCTACTTGTTACTTTCATGTTTTCCTGCTTTCAATCATATACTTCCTATGTTCATTAGTACATTTATAGTACATGATTTCATTACAGTTTATGCTATGTATGCCCATTGAGTGCGTACTTAGTACATCGTTTTACATTACATTTTATGCTATGTATGTCCATTGTGAGCATACTTAGTACAGTTGATTTCATCACATGCTTATATTTTCTTGATTTCAAAGTATAATTGATTATACATGTTATTACTTATCATTTGACAAACTAAATGACTATCTATGGTTTAAACATTAATTTCTCAAAGAACATAAAATAAACTGTTGAATTGTACTTATTTTATGTTCACCAGACCGATTGTTAGTATGATATAGCGCTATAGGATTTGACACCCCATTCATGTTGTCATGGAATGTCTGAAACCAATTTGTTGCTCCATCCAAATAGGGATTGCCTTTGTGGTATTTCTATAGTCTCAAAGGTGTATTTTGATGCACCAGGTCTGAATGAATTCTTAAATCACACTATTAAAGTATAATTTGATATACTCTCATGTGTGGTATTGTACAAACCAACATATATTTTGTTAAACATCCAAAGCATATTTTGATATGTTATTTACAAAACCAAAACATAGTTTAATATGTTACTTACAAATCCAAAGTATACTTTTGATATGCTACTATAAGGTTATTCGTTTAACTTTACATTACTTACAATACATAAACATTTCTACAATTGTTAAACATTACTTTGGTGGTTTGGTTTGATTAAGTGATTAAGTAACGATGCATGTGTAATATGATACAAACATGGTGGATACGCCGCTGGTACTTCCTATATATAAGTGTTTGTATGGTATTACATATTGTAGCGTTATTTGAATCATTTCAGTTTGAGACATAGAACATTTTATACAACTAACATACTTTTTACAAGACATTGATTTACAAACAACTTATCTTTTATAAACTCATTATATGGTTATTCATTTAACCTTACATTTATTTATACATATCATCTGAACTTATCATTTTTCAAATGATTTACAAGACAAAGCAAATTACAAGGTTCATGACTAAACATTTTCTCAAACATAAGCATGAATCCTATTTTCACAAAACCTATGTATCTCACAGGCATTTTTATGCTGACGTACCTATTTTCACATGTGTTTTCAGGAGATGAAGCATAGGACTTATCGAGACATACTTAGGCGGACCTGTGCCTTAGTGACTTAAAACGAGACAAGATCTAGTTAATTTATGTTATGTACTCTTTGTTTCTTGTTTAAGCAATGTAAGCTCTCTTGTTTGATTAATAAAACGAAACTTCAATTGCCTTGGATTTGAAACAATTAATTCTGTTACAACACTCCCCGATGTTTCCGCCACGTTTTGTATGTTCCACGTGGTCGGGGTGTGACAACTATTGTGTAAAAAATTTATGTATAGGGACTAGTTTGTAAAGAATTCTTATTTAGGCCAAACCCACACATCAACCACCATCATCATCATCAACTGGTGCATTGTTGTCTTTCTCTTTCTACCCCTCGTTCATTCTTCTCTCTCTCTGTAGATTTTAGCCAACAACAACCTCACAGCCACCACCACCACTGCCCCCACCACCCTCATAGTCACCACCGCCCCCACCAGTCACCACCCCTCCACCATTGCCCTTACAGCCACCACCGCCCCCATCAGCCACCATCCCCTCCACTTAGGTCATTTCCCGGCGATAACCAACCTCTGATCTCTCTCTTAATACGGCGTCACTAGTGTTTGGTGTATATATATCTCTCATACATCTCTCGTTATCTCTATTTCTCTCTAGGGCTTTAAAAATTTCTAGGGTTTGATGAAGATTTGGGGTTGGTGCAGTGGGGTTGGGGTTGCTGCGGTGTGGTTAACAGAGAAAAAGGGGCGGTGGATGTGGTGGACGGTGGTGATGATTGAGAGTAGACGGTTGTGGGTTTTGAATGTGGATCTGGTGGTGGGTTTTGAACGGTGGATGTGGTGGAGGGTGATGGTCGATGGTGGTGGTTGGGTGGACGGCGATGGTGGACCGTGACGGTTGGATGGGCAGTGGCGGTTGTGGGTGAGGGTTGGTTGTTACAGGTGCGGGTGGATGGCTATGGGTTTTGTATGTGGATGTGGTGGTGGGTTTTGAATGGTGGATGAACGGTGGTGGTTGGGTGTTTGCTGCTGTATACTCCAGTTTGATCAGAGTACCATTTATGAGGGTTTGTTGGGCAGTTAGGTGGCTGGTGATCTTGCACCGGTTGATGATGATGGTGGTTGATGTGTGGGCGGCGGCGGATGGTTGTTGTGGTGGTGGTGGTGGGAGGTGGGAGATGATGTTGGTGGTAGAAGTGTGGGACAGCAGATGGTTGTGGTGGGAGGTGGTGGTGGATGATGGTTGAGAAGGATGGCGGATGGTTGTGGTGATGGGAGGTGGGAGATGGTGGTGGTAGATAAAGGCTGAGAGAGGGATAAATAAAGAGAACTCTGGTGGTGGTAGATTTTAATTTTTTAAATAGATATTAGTTTTTTATATTCTTTTTGTTTTATTTTATTAAAAAGATTTATAAATAAACAGGTAGAAAGACTAAACTACCCCTGTTTGACCAGACTTAACCAAAAATTCTAACTGGGTTTGGCCTAAAGGACAAAACTTGTAACAAAATACCTACTAAAGGACATCGCCTGTCAACATTTGAAAAAAAGGACACCGCCTGTAAAGTACTATAAAGATAAAGGACAAAACTTGTAATTTTTCCTTAAAAAAATACGCGTATATTTGGGATAATCTAGAAAAGTTATTCTTATTTTTTCACGAATTTGTCACCAAAAATAGATGGTGGCAAAATGTTCCACCGCTTTGCTACCAAACGATGCTGAGTACGCTTAATTTACATATCCGTGGGAAATAGGTGGCTAAATTGGTCACCGATTTTTTTGGTAGCAAATTTTGGTGACAATTGCCAAGTTTTCTAGTAGTGGATAAAATGAATCGATTCTAACAGTTTGGCTTTCTAAACAATATGCTTCATTTTCAAATAACGTTTGTTTTACACTATCATTTCCTCTGTTTCGCCGCAAAGCGCTACGTCAAGAAACCTAGTTAACATGAATGGTCAAACATATTATACTACTCCACCATCCTATATATGTGATAACATGTAAATTTGGGTTTACAAAAAAATTATCAAAAAAGAAAATGAATGGTCAAACAAGTCGAGAGATTTAAAGTCACCGGAATGAATTATTGGAAATATTGGATTCCTGTGAATAACAACTGTACTCATTTATAACGTATTAATTATTTTTTATGTATGCGGGACACCACGAATTTTGGACCACCGTATTTTTTTTTTTTTAAATTAAACTTCATTAAAAACAAACCTCCGACCCAAACGGGCAAAAGACCAATACAAACTAACACCCCCGACCCAAATGGGCAAAGAGCCAAATTACAACATACACATAGGATATTTACACCATTCCTTACAGCTAATATATTTATATGACGATCTATTTTTAAGCCAACCGAACCCTCTCGATTTAATCTCTAACAAAATATCCTGCGAACTTCTTCTGATCTGCTTGAAAACCAGCTCGTTTCTGTCTTTCCAAATACACCAACACGAGATAATAACCAACCCGTGAATAATCAATCTTCTTCATTTTTTTCTTTCCCTGAGTAGCTTGGAAAGACCACTGTAAATGATATTGTTTCAACTTTGTGTAAGCTTGGTAGTTAGTTGCTTGAGTTCATTGAAGATTAGCATGGGCTCACTTATCGAGCCGGCTAATCATATTTACATCACAGGAACATCTAGAAATTAGATCTGACATTCTTTAAAAAAAGTTATCATCTTGAATTATTTGATCATAAAAGAGAAAAAATATGTTGAATCTTACATTAGCATATTCAACGATTGTACAAAAACAAAACACAACAAATAATGACAGGAGAGAAAAAGTTGGTGGTACTGGTTCTCTGGTATTATTGGATTTGGTGTGCAACTACGTCTAATCTTAGTTTTCAGATAGACGGATCTATATTATTGTTGTTATTGTTATCTAAGTTTTTGTTATGTTTCTAAAACTTACTTGATATACGCAAATTCTTTTAATTGTTGTGTATCTCAACATATTTTGTCCACTTTATTGTTGTGATTCTTAGAAACTTATGATTATGGCAAGTGTTCAATTTATGCATGCATTCTATTTCATGCTAATTATAAATAACATCTGAAGTTCTAGCGGAGTGGTGCGGTAAACACTATCGGTAAGCGGTTTACCGATCGGTAACACCGCCGCCAATGGTATTTACAGATCGGTGAAAGGGAGTGAGCGGTGAAGCTTTACCGATGAGGGGAAGGGGTGTTTGTTAGCTTTTGCCTCCTATGATTGGGTGAAGCTTTACTTATGTTTTTTTTTAGAGTAAAATGCACGGATAGTCCCTGTGGTTTTGCAAAGTTTCAGCTATAGTCCCCAGATTTTGGAAATTACACTCATAGTCCCTGTGGTTTGACAGTTTGTTACGCGGATAGTCCCTGGAGTGGATGGGGGTTAGTTTTCTCAGTTAAGTTGGTGTAAAATGACTAAAATACCCTTAGCCACCCACCTCCACCTCCAGCCACCCCCACCTCAGCCACCTAAACCTAACTCCTTTAACCCTTAACCCAGAAAAATACCACAACCTCCATCACCCAGCTGTACCAAAAATCCCCACCACAGTCACTACCGCCGTAACAACAACCACCATTTGAACTGAAGCACCACCATCTATATTTCCATAAACCACTATCATCATCATCAATCTCTGTCGTCAATATACCCAACGTTGCAACCACCGTCAACAACAATACAATAAACAACAACCATCATCAAAACCCAACAAATAAAACCCTTAAATCGGTTGTAAATCCACAAATGCAACTCAAAACTCGAACCCCTAAGAGGTAATACATACCTTAATTGACTGAATTCACCATTTTTGTTAACATTAGCACCCATCGTCACCCACCTTTTCACCAATTTTGGAAACCCTAGGAACGTATCAGATCCATCCATTGCCGCTGCAGATAGATCTTGCCACCACCACAGTTACAATCGTCTCCAACCAAAACTGCAATATATAAAATTCAAATTGCAAAAACAAACAAAACACATACACACATAAATACCCAAAACTGAAAAAAAAAACAAACAAATACATAAACAATCTTCCCTTTTAATCGGTGTGAGTTCCCCATTTGCCCGGGTAAAAAAACAAAAAGAATGGATCCGGGGCGGTATTTCCAGACGAGACGGGGCTTCGCCGGTCCTTTCCCACACCGTCCACCCTAAGGCTGGTTTAAAGGGTTAATGTTTTAATTTAATCCTAAGGGTATTTTAGTCATTTTACACCAACTTAACTGAGAAAACTAACCCCCATCCACTCCAGGGACTATCCGCGTAACAAACTGTCAAACCACAGGGACTATGAGTGTAATTTCCAAAATCTGGGGACTATAGCTGAAACTTTGCAAAACCACAGGGACTATCCGTGCATTTTACTCTTTTTTTTAATAATAGTTTACCTAATCCAAGATAGGTAAACCACCGCAAACGTTTTTGAGTATTATGTAAACAAAATAGGTAAATTGACGTGGCATTGTCTGATTGGGTGAATGAAGAGTTTACCTATTCCAAATAGGTAACCACTCCCTTCACCCTTATAAGTTTACAGACTCCAGAGTAAGATATAATGACTGTCACTACTTCATAATCCCTTTCTTTAGCATGGATTTACATCTTTACTAATTCTTAAAGAATTTTGTTTGCAATATCTCGCCATAAGATTTATGGTTTGAGGGTTTGACAAGTTGATTTGAGTTTTATATTTGTAGGTTTTGGATCGTTGGATCAATGACATCATTCCTTGTAGTTTTCTTGAGTCATGTTTTTCGTCATATTCTGGTTAGCCAAAGGGCCATTTCATTGACAGATTAACTTATACTGTCGAGGAACCGGACCAAGAACAGGACCGACTCCTATAGCAAATGAAAACACGAACTAGCAAAAACACATGCTACCTTAGTTTTAATACATTTTTAAATAAAAATGAAAAATTTAAAGAAGATTACACAGCTTCATCCTAATGTCAAATTGGGTTATCAAAAAGTTTAACCAAAAAGAAAATGGCCAAACAAGTTGACGGATTCAAATTTCAAAGTCAGTCGTATTTAATTACTGGACCACTTTTGATAGCAGCTGTACACATTTATAACAATATAAAACTATTTATAAAACTGGCAAAGTGAGCAGAAAAAAATACGGTATCACACCACACATTTTGGTTCACCCAAATGATGTTGTTTCTACTCATTAT
>JARYGA010056555.1:0-38064 GCA_030545235.1 Helianthus tuberosus | reverse complement strand
TGACTATTGACAATGTGACCCAAGAATTGGACCTCCTCCAGCCAGAATTCACACTTGGAGAACTTGGCATAGAGACGGTTCCCTGGAGCAACTCAAGAACCAAACGTAGATGTTGCGAGTGTTCGGATTTTGACTTGGAATAGATCAGGATATCATCGATGAACACGATGACGAAGCGGTCAAGAAAAGGTTTGCACACGCGATTCATTAGATCCATAAAGACTGCGGGAGCGTTAGTCAAACCAAAAGGCATAACGACAAACTCATAATGATCATAGCGGGTTCGAAAAGCGGTTTTGGGTATATCTTCCTCTTGAATGCGCAGTTGATGGTAGCCTGAGCGTAAATCAATCTTTGAGAAACATGTAGCACCTTGTAACTGATCAAACAAATCATCGATTCGAGGTAAGGGATATCGATTCTTGATGGTAAGCTTATTCAATTCCCTGTAGTCGATGCACATCCGGAACGATCCGTCCTTCTTTTTGACGAAAAGGACAGGCGCGCCCCAAGGAGAGGTGCTTGGGCGAATAAAGCCTTTATTAAGCAGTTCCTGGAGCTGACTCGAGAGTTCGCGCATCTTGGAAGGAGCGAGACGATAGGGCGCTCTAGCAACATGATTTGCTCTAGGAATGAGATCGATTCAGAAATCGATATCACGAGTGGGAGGTAAACCAGGTAAATCATCAGGAAAAACGTTAGGAAAATCACAAACAACAGGTACTTCTTCCATCATCTTTCCTTTCTTTTCCTTCTCCACTACTACGATGTGTGCCAAGAAAGCTTGGTATTCCTTGCGGAGATACTTGCTAGCCTGGACACACGACATGAGTTGTAACTTCTTTGATGTGACTTCACCATAAACACACAATTGATCACCATTTGCGAGAGAAAAACGAATCATCTTATCGAAACAAACTATTTCAGCATGATTTTCCCGAAGGAAATCCATGCCTACGATGACATCAAAGCTACCGAGTTGCATTGGAATGAGATTAATTGGGAAAATGTGACCGTTGAGATCGAGAATACAGTCACGCAGAACGGAACTAACGGTGACGATCCTTCCAGTGGTAACTTCTACGTCGAAGGTTGATGGGAGGTTAACGCGCTTACGATTTAGGAGTCTCTCGAACTCGAACGATACAAAACAGTTATCGGCTCCAGTATCAAATAAACATGAGGCATATATACCATTTACGAGAAACGTACCATTAACCACATTGCTGTCTGCCTGAGCCTGGCGGGCGTTGATGTTGAAGACGCGTCCGCGGGCTGCTTGTTGTGCTGGCTGTTGCTGCTGCTGTTGATATTGTTGTTGCGGCTGCTGCTGGGGCTCTTGTTTTACTACCCTGTTGGGGCACATGTTTGCAAAGTGGTTGGGATCACCACAGGCAAAGCAAGCTCGAGCGTTAGTTGTGGGTGCAGGAGCTGCTTGATGGCCTTGAGGAGCAGGGAGTAGAGCCTGTGGTGCAGGAGCTTGACCTTGAATTGGAGCTGGAGCTGGAACTGGAACTTGTCGAGAACCAGTACGGCAATTTGCGGTGAAGTGGCCGTACATGTTGCAGTGAACACAGAAACGGCATGCGATACCAACCGGGTGGCGATATGTACAAGTAGGGCAGAGCGGGTGTGGCCCATTGTATGCATGCTTTGCTGGCTGTGCATTTGCCACAGGCGCCGCTACATGGCGGTGTTGAGGTTGCGGTTGGGTTGGTACAGCTTGAAGTGGTGCGGTTGGGTTGGTACAACTTGAAGTGGTGTGGTAGTAACTGCGCAGTTCTTGTTGCTGGAACTGCTGTTGTTCTTCCTCTTGCGACATGAGAGTTTTGAAGATTGCGGTGCGGCGGTAGTATCAGCGGTAGCAGTGACTTGATGTAGACTCTTTGTAGCTTTATCAAAGTAACCAGCATTGACTCACTTGTCGTTTATCTCAGCAGCGAGTAAGAAGGTTTCCTCAATAGTCGTCGTCTTTGCAGCGTGAACGAAATCAGCAACGCAATCCGGAAGAGCACGGATATACTTCTTGATCGTAATCTCGGGGGTAGTAACCTGACTAGGGCAGATGATACTCAACTGCTTGAAGCGAGCAGTTAAACCAGCGTTATCTCCACCATCCCGCTTGATGTGCCATAATTCATCCTCGAGCTTTTGGAGTTCATTGGGAGGACAGAACTCTTGCATCATGATGTTCTTCAACTCATCCCATGACAATCCGAAAGCTCTGTCATTTCCTCATTTGTTCCTCTCGGCCGTCCACCAATCAAGAGCGCGGGATTGGAAGACGCCGGTAGCATTGACAGTGCAGAGGTCTTCTGGACAGACACTCTAGCGCAGGGTGACTTCCATCGAATCAAACCATTGAAACATAGCCGTAGGCCCATCTTCGCCGATAAATTCTTTCGGGCCGCAGGCTTTGAACTGCTTGAAGCTAAAAGTAGCTTTAGGAGATTCTGTCTTGGATTCTTCCAAGGACTTTCTAGGGTTTTCATTTAACTCGCTGACAATTTGCGGAATTACTTTGGCGATTTGACTTGCGACGAGAGAAGCGATTCGCTTGTCAGCGTGTTTATGTCTAGCAGCTCGGGAGTGTGGTAATCCAAATGACGACATTGTCTGCAACTGACATCGTCACAGGACTCAAACTCAATTTCGATTATTCCTAGTATAGTCTAGCGATTCACCATAAAGCTCAGGAACACATCAATTCATGAAATCACGCAGGCACAAAATCACAGAATCACGTAAGCACATAATCACATAAGTACATAAGCACATGAGCACATAGGCTAATCCTAACACATATTTTGCACGTATTCACCTGTTTTTCACAACAGCGTATAGCGATTTAAGTATAGCAATTGCGATTAGCGAGTGGCGATTGCGAATAACACTAGCGATTTGTTTGCGTGGTGTGAATTGCGTGTGGTTTGGCGAAGCGAGAAGCGTGAAATCGAAACCATCAGTACCACCGTACTGTTTATCTCAAAACGCTAACAAATAAGAATTTAAAACACATAAAATTCCACATAAAATCGATAAATCACAGAGTTAGCGGCGGCGAAATCCAGAATCGAAACACATAAAATCGAGAATAGACTTCTAGGTTTAGTAGACATTGACTACCCAAAGTGGTTTGACTATTCACAAGGACTCGTAGTGCACACTAGGGCCTTTAGGACTGCGCTCTTGCCTCAACCCGGGCGATTGGCGCGCTTCCCTCTAGTTACAGTGTGACTTCAAGTCATTGGAGTCCGTCGAGACTTTGGTGAGTGTTTCGTAAAACCATAATAAAGAGCGGAATAAGTCATCAAGGTTCGGGTTTTACCCCTAACTTAACGACTGTGTTCCCAGTTTTGATGAAGTAGAGGGGAAAATTTGCGTCGAAGTACGGATTTCACTCCTGATTCCACGCAAATTCTCGTGTTGATAGCAAAATTACTGAATCGAACGAGTGATTTGGTCGAGAGTTGCGGTTTTCACACCTAATCTTAACCAGATCATTCGTTTATGTGTGTAGCCAGCCTTAGGAGAGGCCGGTCTTGTGCGGAACTATAGTATGCGATGTTCGCTTATGTCACACCCCAACCGATGGCGGAATCATCGGGGCATGGCACTGAGCGAAACAGATTGTCCCGAAGTTTCCATAACAACTATCAATACTATTCAATTTAAATAATACGTCCCATACCGTATCTCAAACAGCAAAATAATTATTACAGACATAAATTCTAGGCAAATATTCTGTTCCGACAACTCAGATTTAAATAGACATCAATTGTTTATCTGCTTCTAAAGACCCTTGATTCGTTATCTACAGACAACTATTTGTTGGGCTCTACACATCTCTCCACATATGCGTCCTAAGCACCTGTCACATACGTTAAAATAAAGTCAATACATATAATGTAAAGGTGAGCATACAAGTTTGATAATAGCATATAGAGTTCGAATTCGTTTACGCATAACCAGCACGTACACATAGTGAAATGAAGCACGTTAGTTATCGACATAGATCCATCGATACCAGTGACTGCGGGTTGACTGCCCGAGGCAGTTCGCAATACATGATTACCACCGTAATCCATGCAAGTAATGGTCCTTAACAACCCTCGTGTGAACGGGTGCTGAGTCCAAACTATAGTACTATCGTTGCTAAGGCAGGTAGACAACATTCCATGTGTAAACATAACAAACAAGCATTCATAAGCCACGTATAACATGCATTAACGGTTAGCGTTCAAATAGAATTTGAGTAGTGTGATTGTTGTAGTTTGAATATTCGTAACGTAAGTAACACCCAAAAGTGCTTAAAGCAAAAAAGGGATCGAGTATACTCACAGCGGTTGATGGATTGAAGGGAGCGCTTAGCGAGTAAGGTTAGCCTGAATAGATTCGATAGCATAACGATAAGTGACACGTAAAACGATACAAAGTGCGGATGGATTGGATGGTAGTTCGTTCGGATGGTAATCCGAGCGGACAGCAATCCGTGCGGATAACAATCCGTTCGGATGGTCATCTGGTCGGATAGCTTATCCGAACGGATGACTATTCGAGTGGATTATTTCTTCCTATGAGGAGAGATGTGTTTGTGTATGATGGCTTGACTTTTGAAGTTTTCGTTGTAGTATAGGAAAACATTGAAGTACATTTGCCCTTCAGGTCGGTCGGTCGATCGAACGGTCGGTCGGTCGAACGGTCGTTCGATCGGCTGGCAACCCGATCGGTTAGGTATTCAATTGAATTGCAAAAATTAGTTTTCGATCGGACAGCCTGTCCGATCGGACAGCAGTCCGTTCGATCCGTTGGAACTCATAGTGCATCGAACATGTTGAAGATTGATTAAGTGTTGAAGCATAGTATCTCATGATCCGAAGAGTAATCCGATCGGACAGTAGTTCGATCGAACAACAGTTCGTTCAATACTATTCTTCAAATAGATTGATTGTGTGGGACCATGTGTTAGCCGATCGGCTGGCCAGTCGATCGGCTGACTATCCGATCGGCTGGCTATCCGTTCGGACAGCAGTCCGATAGATCAGCATCCTGACCTGATCAGCCTATTCGTCTATCACTTGGTTGTTCTGATTGTCTGTCATTTTATCGAGGTATTTTGACAACGAGTTGAACCATAGTTTCCTCGTCCTCACTTGGTACTCACGAGCGGATAGGAATCACCCAAATCCGGCCGGTGAACTGTTCAGAGTGAAGTTTATTGTTTAATCCGAAATCGGGTAATCCTCGTGGATAGAACCCGGATCTTGAGCCATGCAACCACCGGAGTGAGTTGTGAACCGGCACAGGCTCCGTTTCTATCGATTTGAAGGCATGGAGTGTAAAAGAGTTGAAAGAAAGTTGGAACATCCTTCTTTGAATCCTTTTCACCGTGTGTACGTTTAGATCCATGAAGGATCTTTGTTTGTTTATGTGGAAACCGGCTAGATCCAAGTTATTCTTGCTGGATTGAGGCCAAAGCATAAAGTTCTTCAAGAACTCATGATGACATCATCCTAGAACATTTGAATCTCGGTGATTTCACGGTTAAAAGTTGAGATTCTAAAGATAGAAAGGTGTAGGAGTGTGTATAGATCAAGAAAGTACAAGATTTAGGACGAAAACTTACCGGAATCGAGAGGAATCTGCGAAAAGATGAGCTGAGCGTGCTGGTCGGTCAGAGGTTTCCAAAAGTGGAAAGAATGACAATGACAGGGGTATTTATAGGATTCCAAAAGGGGTAAGTGCTGGCCGATCGGCCAGGCAGCTCGATCGGACAGCAGTCCGTTCGGCTGGTTGTTCGATCGGCTGGGAGCCTGATCGATCAGTCGCACGTTTCGAGTGTTTCACGCGTCGATTTTTGATATTTCGATTGTTAGTGGTACGATACGATAGGGTTTCCTAGTCAAATTACTTTCAGTCTCAAACACTCACATCTTGCATAATCCCTTCTCCACTATTTACTATAGTTCGATTGTGATTCGAGTTCGAGTTCGATTTCAAGTTTCGATTGAGTTCGATTGCATTTCGAGTTTCGATTGCGTTTCGATTGATTACCACAATATAACATAAATAAATAAACATGTACAAATAACACATAAAGCACACACACATGTATGACAAGTAAAATTTGTAGCTCGAGTTGCGATTCGATGTCGATTCGATTAGCATAGCTTGATTATTGATTAATTAACTTTATCGCATTGTTACTGCCTATAGTTCATAGTCGTAGGTTGATTGAATATCGATTAACACACGTCGATTATTGTAATTAACAACACTTACTCCACATAATACAAATAAAATAAGGAAATTTCTATAAATCAAGTTGCACGAAATCGGTCGTTGACTTTGACCTTGACTTTGACTTGTCAAAACGCGGGGTGTTACAGCCTCCCCTTGTTTAGGGAATTTCGTCCCGAAATTAAGCTGGAAGTTGTACAACGCCGTGATTCACGTTTGAGAACAACTGCGGGTACTTTGCCTTCATGTCGCTTTCGAGTTCCCAAGTGAACTCCGCGCCTCGTTTGCCTTCCCATCGGACTTTCACAATAGGAATGCGAGAGCGTCTGAGCTGCTTGGTTTGGCGATCCATGATTTCGACATGCTTTTCCACGAAGTGTAATGTTTCGTTCACTTGCAGATCATCGAGAAAAACGTGTAAATCGTGTTTGGCTAGGCACTTTCGGAGGTTTGACATGTGGAAAGTCGGGTGGACATTACTAAGTTCCTCCGGTAGCTCGAGTCTGTAAGCGACTTTTTCGATCCTTTCCAGAATCTTAAAAGGTCCAACATATCGGGGCGCGAGCTTTCCTTTCTTGCCGAATCGGACTACACCCTTCCAAGGTGATACCTTTAGGAGTACGTAGTCACCAACGTCAAATTCACGGGGCTTGCGCTTTCTATCGGCGTAACTTTTCTGTCGATCCCGAGCTTTCACCAGGTTGTCTCGAATTCGGAAAATTTTGTCTGTCGTTTCTTGTAATAGCTCAGAACCGGTTAATTGCGAATGACCGATCTCGTGCCACACAATAGGCGATCGACATCTTCTTCCATATAATGCCTCAAATGGTGCCATTTGGATGCTGGAATGATAGCTGTTGTTATACGAGAATTCGACTAACGGCAGGTATTTATCCCAATTACCCCCGAAGTCTAAGACACACGAACGGAGCATGTCCTCAAGAGTACGAATCGTTCTTTCAGTCTGACCGTCGGTTTGAGGGTGGAAAGCGGTACTTAGATTAAGCGTTGTACCGAGTTCCGTTTGGAACGTTTCACACAATCGCGAAGTAAACCGAGCATCATGATCAGAGATGATGTCACGAGGCGTTCCATGATTACAAATGATCTCGTCAGTGTAGATTCGGGCTAATCGTTCTACCTTGTAGTCTTCCCGTATTGGTAAAAGGTGAGCAGATTTAGTCAAACGGTCGACCACAACCCAAATGCTGTCGTGACCTGATGACGTGTGCGGTAGCTTGGTTATAAAGTCCATAGGTATACTTTCCCACTTCCACATGGGAATTGGTGGTTGTTCGAGTAAGCCAGAGGGTCTTTGGTGTTCAGCCTTGACTCTAGCACAAGTTAAGCATTTTCCAACGTAGAGAGCGATATCCCTTTTCATACCCGGCCACCAGTACTTATAACGAAGGTCCTGGTACATTTTGTCAGCACCGGGATGAATAAAATACCGGGGTTTATGGGCTTCGTCCATCAAGATCCGTCGCAATTCGGTTCGTTTGGGAATCCAAATTCGGTCCAGAAAGTGAAATATTCCATTCGATTTGCTTACAAGTTGGGCTCCATCGTGGTAGATTCTTTTCTTCTTCAGTGTGCGTTCGTTAAAACATGCATGCTGAGCGTCGCGGATGAGAGTTTCGAGATCATGTTGGGCTTGGATGTTACGAGTGCTAAGCAGATAGCTCCGTCTGCTGAGTGCGTCGGCAACAACATTTGCCTTGCCTGGGTGATAACGAATCTCACAGTCGTAATCGTTGAGAAGTTCTACCCATCGGCGTTGACGCATATTAAGTTCCTTCTGATTAAAGATATGTTGTAGGCTCCTATGATCGGTGAAGATCGTACACCTGGTACCATACAGGTAGTGTCGCCAAATCTTTAATGCAAAAACAACTGCGCCTAGCTCGAGATCATGGGTTGTATAGTTCTTCTCGTGGACTTTGAGTTGACGAGATGCGTAAGCTATGACCTTGTCCCGTTGCATGAGAACACAACCAAGACCAAGGTTGGAAGCATCACAATAGACAATGAAATCATTGTTTCCGTCGGGTAATGTGAGAACAGGAGCGTTGCAAAGCATGTGCTTGAGGGTTTGAAAATCAGTCTCTTGTTCAGTCTCCCAAACAAAAGGCTTGTCTTTATACGTGAGGGAGGTAAGCGGCACAGCGATCTTCGAGAATCCCTCGATAAATCGTCAATAATAGCCCGCTAGTCCGAGAAAAGAGCGGACTTCGGACGGGTTCTTAGGCGTAACCCAGCTCTTGACAGCCTCGATCTTCGCAGGATCGACGTGAATGCCTTGACTATTAACGATGTGACCCAGAAACTGAACTTCCTCTAACCAGAATTCGCACTTGGAGAACTTGGCATAGAGTTGGTTCCCCTGGAGTAGCTCGAGAACCAAACGTAGATGTTGCGCGTGTTCGGTCTTTGACTTGGAATAGATCAAGACATCATCGATGAATACGATGATGAAACGGTCGAGATATGGTTTACACACGCGATTCATCAGATCCATGAAAACCGCTGGAGCGTTGGTTAAACCAAAAGGCATGACAACGAATTCGTAATGGCCGTAACGAGTGCGAAACGCGGTTTTGGATATATCCTCCTCTTGAATACGTAGCTGGTGATATCCTGAACGTAGGTCGATCTTCGAGAAACACGTAGCACCTTGTAGTTGATCGAACAAATCGTCGATGCGAGGTAGGGGATAGCGGTTCTTGATAGTTAACTTATTCAATTCCCGATAGTCGATGCACATCCTGAACGACCCATCCTTCTTTTTGACGAAAAGGACTGGCGCGCCCCAAGGAGAGGTGCTCGGGCGAATGAAGCCTTTCTCAAGTAATTCCTGGAGTTGGGTTGAGAGTTCGCGCATTTCGGACGGCGCGAGTCGATAAGGAGCTTTGGCAATGGGGTTGGCTCCAGGAATAAGGTCGATACGAAAGTCGATATCATGACTTGGCGGTAGTCCGGGAAGATCCTCTGGAAAAACATTAGGAAATTCTCGAACCACAGGAACGTCTTTCACTTCCTTCTTCCCTTTCTTTTCCTTTTCCGCTACTATGATGCTAGCCAAGAAAGCCCTGTATTCCTTGTGGAGATACTTGCTAGCTTGCACACACGACATAAGCTTGAGACCCTTCAAAGTAGTATCACCGTATACACATAATAAGTCACCATTCGCGAGCGAGAATCGAATCATTTTGTCGAAGCACACAACTTCAGCATGGTTTTCTCGAAGAAAGTCCATGCCTACTATGACGTTAAAGCTTCCGAGTTGCATCGGAATAAGGTCGATTGGGAAGATGTGATTGTTGAGCTCAAGAGTACAATCACGAAGAACAGAATTAACAGTAACGGTTCTTCTGGTAGCGACTTCAACATCGAATGTCGAGGAGAGTTGGGAACGTTTACGACTAAGGAGTTTCTCGAATTCGAACGACACAAAGCAATTATCGGCTCCAGTATCAAACAAACATGAAGCATAAATACCATTCACAAGGAACGTACCATTGACCACGTTGTTGTCAGCCTGGCTTCATGCACGTTGAGGTTAAAAGTTCTGGCGCGTGCGGCCTGTTGTTGCTGTTGCTGCTGCTGCTGAGGCTGCTGTTGCTGAGGCTCTTGCTTCACGACCCTGTTTGGGCACATGTTGGCGAAATGGTTCGGGTCGTCACATGCGAAGCAGGCTCTGGCTTTGACCGCGGGTGCTGGAGGAGCTTGTTGACCCCTGTGGGGCAGTGAGTAGAGCTTTGGTGAGCAGGAGCTTGTCGAATATGGCAGTTGGCAGTAAAATGGTCGTATACATTGCAATGAGCACAAAAAACGGCAAGCAATGGCAGTTGGATGATGGTAGGTGCAAGTAGGGCAGAGCGGATGTGGCCCAGTGTATGCACGCTTTGCAGGTGGTGCATTGGCCACAGGTGCTGCTACTTGACGCTGTTGGGCTGGTACAGCATGAATCGGTGCAGCAGTGATCGCACAGTTCTTGTTGCTGGAGCTGTTCTTTCTCTTGTTGCTTGATGAGGTAGGTTCAGCAGTTGGTGCGGTGGTAGTAGCTTGATGCAGGTGCTTCGGAGTTTTATCCCAGACACCAGCCTTGACCCTCTTGTCGTTGATTTCGGCGGCCAGTAGGTAAGTCTCTTCGATCGTCTTAGTCTTAGCCCGCTTGCACGAAATCTGCAACGCAGTCGGGCAAAGCTCGGATGTACTTCTTGATGGTGATCTCCGGAGTCTTGACTTGATCGGGACAGATGATGCTGAGTTGTTTGAAGCGAGCAGTGAGAGCAGCATTGTCACCCTCATGCTGATGTATGTGCCAAAATTCATCTTCCAGCTTTTGACATTCGTGAGGAGGACAGAATTCCTCTAGCATGACTTCCTTAAGCTCGTCCCACGACAGACCGTAGGCTGCATCGTTCCCTCGCTTGTTCCTCTCGGCCGTCCACCAGTCTAGTGCACGGGACTGGAAAACGCCGGTAGCATTTAGAGTTCGAAGGTCATCAGGGCAACCACTCTGTCGCAGAGTGACCTCAATGGAATCAAACCATTGGAATAGTGCAGTTGGACCTCCTTCGCCAGTGAATTCTTTTGGCCCACACGACTTGAATTGCTTGAAATTGAAAGTCTTAGCAGTAGCTTTAGGAGCTTCGATCCTCGATTCCTCGGATGACTTGTTGGCATTCTCATAGACATCACTCACGGCCTTTGCTACACTCTTAGCGATGATGGAAGCAAGGAATTTGTCCCTCTTTTCTTGACGAGAGAGTGCATGACGGGATCCAGACGACATTGTCTGCAACAGACATCGTCACAGGACTCAACACATTGTATTCGAATCTCACCTCACACGTCTACTACTTACTAAAGCTCAGGAACACGCAGATTCACGTAAACACATAACACGTAGAGCATAAAATCACATAAGCAGGTAGAGCACATAATCACATAACATCTAAGCATGTAAGCACAGAAACAAAGAGACGCATACACATTCAGTCACTAGAGGCAGTCAGAAAACAGAAACCTAGGTCTAGTGAAAGAAGATAGAGAGAGAAAGTGGCAAGGTGATTCACGGTTCTTTGTACGGTTTCATATCAATCTATAGAATCACATATTATATTACGTTCTCGTGTGTTCGGTCACGTTCGTGTACGGATTCCATACGTCACACGTTCGGTTCGCAATCGACTCGGAGCGAAAACCAGGACCTAATATGAGCATATATTGTAGTATAAAGTCGCCCGTAATTTAGTGATTTGTTAACAGCTATGCGGTGGGTTGCGTGTTTTAGCAGAAGCAAAAAGGCGTTAGATCGAAACCAATAGTACCTCAAATGTTAACATATAAACAGAAAACACATAAAATTCCCCATAAAATTGCTAAAACCGAGGGTAGATTGTCTGCGGCTACCTAGACATTGACTATCCAAAGTGGTTCGACTATTCACAAGGATCCGTTGTGCACATTTAACCTTCAGGATTGTGCCTTTGCCTCGCTTCTTGGGCATTTGGCACGCATTCCGTTAGTCATATCGTGGTTTCGGGTCGTTGGAGTCCGTCGAGACTTTGGTGAGAGCTTTGTAAAATGCGCCGAACAAGTCGTCAAGGTTAGGGTTTCACCCCTGCCTTAACAACTTCGTCCCTGTTTTGATAAAATAGAGGATATTATTTATCAAAATATGGGTTTCACCCCTAGTTTGGTATAACCCCCCCCCCCCCCCCCCCCCGCTGAACAGTATCAATTAAGCAATTTAGTCGGGAGTTTGTGGTTTTCACACCTGATCTCGACTTTATCGCCCTTTTATAGTTGAAAATTCGAGTGTAGTGATAGTGTAGTATAAGTGAGATTAGCGAGGAATAAGTACGTACGTAATTCCTACAGAATGTACTTGAGTCGGTCTGTTGGTTCTTAACTATAGTCTAGGTATCTAAGACTTCGGTCCGGACTAGGTCGAGTCTCGCCTAATTCCCTATAGTTATGGATCTGATACCAATCTGTCACACCCCAACCAATGGCGGAATCATCGGGGCATGGCACTGAGCGAAACAGATTGTCCCGAAGTTTCCATAACAATTATCAATACTATTCAATTTAAATAATACGTCCCATACCGTATCTCAAACAGCAAAATAATTATTACAGACATAAATTCTAGGCAAATATTCTGTTCCGACAACTCAGATTTAAATAGACATCAATTGTTTATCTGCTTCTAGAGACCCTTGATTCGTTATCTACAGACAACTATTTGTTGGGCTCTAAAGCTTTATTCTAGCTTCAAATTCCTACCACATATGCGTCCTAAGCACCTGTCACATACGTTAAAATAAAGTCAATACATATAATGTAAAGGTGAGCATACAAGTTTGATAATAGCATATAGAGTTCGAATTCGTTTACGCATAACCAGCACGTACACATAGTGAAATGAAGCACGTTAGTTATCCACATAGATCCATCGATACCAGTGACTGCGGGTTGACTGCCAGAGGCAGTTCGCAATACTTGATTACCACCGTAATCCATGCAAGTAATGGTCCTTACCAACCCCCGTGTGAACGGGTGCTGAGTCCAAACTATAGTACTATCGTTGCTAAGGCAGGTAGACAGCATTCCATGTGTAAACATAACAAACAAGCATTCATAAGCCACGTATAACATGCATTAACGGTTAGCGTTCAAATAGAATTTGAGTAGTGTGATTGTTGTAGTTTGAATATTCGTAACGTATGTAACACCCAAAAGTGCTAAAAGTAAAAAGGGATCGAGTATACTCAGAGCGGTTGATGGATTGAAGGGAGCACTTAGCGAGTAAGGTTAGCCTGAATAGATTCGATAGCATAACGATAAGTGACACGTAAAACGATACAAAGTGCGGATGGATAGGATGGTAGTTAGTTCGGATGGTAATCCGAGCGGACAGCAATCCGTGCGGATAACAATCCGTTCGGATGGTCATCCGGTCGGATAGCTTATCCGAATGGATGACTATTCGAGTGGATTGTTTCTTCCTATGAGGAGAGATGTGTTTGTGTATGATGGCTTGACTTTTGAAGTTTTCGTTGTAGTATAGGAAAACATTGAAGTACATTTGCCCTTCAGGTCGGTCGGTCGATCGAACGGCCGTTCGATCGGCTGGCAACCCGATCGGTTAGGTATTCAACTGAATTGCAAAAATTAGTTTTCGATCGGACAGCCTGTCCGATCGGACAGCAGTCCGTTCGGCTGGCTGTTCGATCGGTTGGAACTCATAGTGCATCGAACATGTTGAAGATTGATTAAGTGTTGAAGCATAGTATCTCATGATCCGAAGAGTAATCCGATCGGACAGTAGTTCGA
Source organism: Helianthus tuberosus (assembly GCA_030545235.1). Taxonomy (NCBI): domain Eukaryota; kingdom Viridiplantae; phylum Streptophyta; class Magnoliopsida; order Asterales; family Asteraceae; genus Helianthus; species Helianthus tuberosus. The sequence goes on along the minus strand of JARYGA010056555.1, from coordinate 24,477 downwards.
TCGAACAACAGTTCGTTCAATACTATTCTTCAAATAGATTGATTGTGTGGGACCATGTGTTAGCCGATCGGCTGGCCAGTCGATCGGCTAACTATCCGATCGGCTGACTATCCGTTCGGACAGCAGTCCGATCGGTCAGCATCCTGACCTGATCAGCCTATTCGTCTATCAATTGGTTGTTCTGATTGTCTGTCGTTTTATCGAGGTATTTTGACAACGAGTTGAACCATAGTTTCCTCGTCCTCACTTGGTACTCCCGAGGGGATAGGAATCACCTAAATGTGGCCGGTGAACTGTTCGGAGTGAAGTTTATTGTTTAACCCGAAATCGGGTAATCCTCGTGGATAGAACCTGGATCTTGAGCCATGCAACCACCGGAGTGAGTTGTGAACCGGCACATGCTCCATTTCTATCGATTTGAAGGCATGGAGTGTCAAAGAGTTGAAAGAAAGTTGGAACATCCTTCTTTCAATCCTTTTCACCGTGTGTATGTTTAGATCCACGAAGGATCTTTGTTTGTTTATGTGGAAACTGGCTAGATCCAAGTTATTCTTGGTGGATTGAGGCCAAAACATGAAGTTCTTCAAGAACTCATGATGACATCATCCTAGAACATTTGAATCTCGGAGATTTCATGGTTAAAAGTTGAGATTCGAAAGATAGAAAGGTGTAGGAGTGTGTATAGATCAAGAAAGTACAAGATTTAGGACGAAAACTTACCGGAATCGAGAGGAATTTGCGAAAAGATGAGCTGAGCGTGCTGGTCGGTCAGAGGTTTCCAAAAGTGGAACAAATGACAATGACAGGGGTATTTATAGGATGCCAAAAGGGGTAAGTGCTGGCCGATCGGCCAGGCAGCTCTATCGGACAGCCTGTCCGATCGGACAGCAGTCCGTTCGGCTGGCTGTTCGATCGGCTGGGAGCCTGATCGATCAGTCGCACGTTTCGAGTGTTTCGCGCGTCGATTTTTGATATTTCGATTTCGATTGTCAGTGGTATGATACGATAGGGTTTCCTAGTCAAATTACTTTCAGTCCCAAACACTCACATCTTGCATAATCTCTTCTGCACTATTTACTATAGTCCGATTTTGATTCGAGTTCGAGTTCGATTTCAAGTTTCGATTGAGTTCGATTGTATTTCGAGTTTCGATTGTGTTTCGATTGATTACCACAATATAACATAAATAAATAAACGTGCACAAATAACACATAAAGCACACACACACACGTATGACAAGTAAAATATGTAGCTCGAGTTGCGATTCGATGTCGATTCGATTAGCATAGCTTGATTATTGATTAATTAACTTTATCGCATTGTTACTGCCTATAGTTCACAGTCGTAGGTCGATTGAATATCGATTAACACACGTCGATTATTGTAATTAACAACACTTACTCCACATAATACAAATAAAATAAGGAAATTTCTATAAGTCAAGTTGCGCGAAATAGTTCGTTGACTTTGACCTTGACTTTGACTTTGACTTGTGAAAACGCAGGGTGTTACAGCTTAAAAGTGCAGAATACAGCGAGTTCGAGCGAGAAATAGCGAGTAAGCTCATACAAAACCCATGTCGGGTATGCACAAGTCGGCCTGTTGGTACTTAGACTATAGACTAAGTCGTTTCTAAGACATCGAACAGGACTAGGTCGAGCTTTGCCTAATTCCCTATAGTTATGGCTCTGATACCAATCAGTCACACCCCAACCGATGGCGGAATCATCGGGGCGCGACACTGAGTGAAACAGATTATTCAAGAGAATCCGCAACAACTATTACATTACCAAATCTTTATTGTTAATATCCCATACTACTAACAGATAAAGCAACCATAGTTATTACAGATAATTGTCTCAAAAACAAGCAAACTGTTCCGACAACTCAGATTTTATTTAGTTTGTTTCTAGACTCCATCCTAGCTCGGTTTCATCAAACAGCAAGCAAACATCCTAAGCACCTGCCACATACGTTAAAATAGAGGTCAATACACATAGTGTAAAGGTGAGCATATAAGTTTGATAGTATAGTAGAGTACGAAAGCGTTTACGCGTAACCAGCATGGACAACGTATGATGTCAAGCATGTAAGTTATCGACAAAGATACTATCAATACCAATGACTGCGATTTGACTGCGAGTAGCGAGTGTGCATCACATGTTCACCACTGCGAACACGTGAAGTATTGTCCTTAACAACCCCTGAGTGAACAGGTGCTGAGTCCAAACTATAGTACTATCGTTGCTCAGGCAGGTAGACAGCGATCAATGTGTAAACATAACAAACAGATATTCATCGAGTCACGTATAACATGCAGTAGTGGTCAGCGTATAAATAGTGTTTGCGTTGTGTGTTCGATGTGATTTAGAATAAGTAACGTATGTAACACCCAAAAGTGCTTAAAGCAAAATGGGATCGAGTATACTCACAGCGATGGAAGTTAATGGATTGAAGGGAGCGCTAGGGTGAGATTAGCCTGATCAGAACGATAGCATAAGCGATGAGTGGTGCGTAAAACGATGCAGAGTGACCAAGTGACGAGTGGTCGTCCGGCCGGATGGCAATCCGAAAGGATGGCCATTCGGTCAGATTGACACCTCGTTTGGGATGGATGTGTTTGTGTATGATGGCTTTGAAGTTCTCGTTGTAGCATTTTGAAAACAGAGAAGTATCTCTACCCTTCAGGTCGTTCGATCAAACGGCGGTTCGAACGAATGGTGATCCGTCCGGTGAGGTATTTCCCAGAGAACAAGTTCACAGTAGGATTGTCATCCAATCGGATGGTCTGTCGATCGGGTGTCAATCCGTTAGGAACTGGTGATCTTTGAAAATTTGTCAAAAAGTTTAAGTGTTGGATACCAAATGCAATCCGATCGGATTGCGGTTCGATCGGATGGCAATCCGATCGGACGGCAATCCATCCCACAATCTGGCCGTTTTACAAACTTGAAGTTTGGCTAAGCTTTGTAGTTTGATCGAGACGGTATGACCGCGTATTGAGCAATAGGAACCCCATCAGAACCAGGTTAGCTGGCCAAACGGGAATCACCCCAATCCGAGTCAGTTAACTGTTCGTGACGGATGTTCTTGTTCAACCGAGATCCGTGGTCTCGTTGATAGGAATCAGATCTTGGACTGACACTTCACTAGAAACGAGTAGAAGGCCTGAACTAGCTCCGATTCTATCTGTTTTGAGTGCATTGAGTGTAAAAGAGTTGAAAGAAAGTTAGAAACCAACTTTTAATCCTTCACATCTCGAAAATGCTTAGATCTAGATGCAAATAGTGTTGATTCATGTTGAAATCATGTAGATCTGAGTTGTTCTTGGTGGAATAATGCCAAAACTTGAAGTTCATAAGAACCCCATGATGACATCATCCTAGAACACCTCAAATCCACTGATTTCATGGTTAAAAGTGAAGATTCAAAGGTTAAAATGATGAAGAAGTGCGTGTAGATCATGGAAGTACAAGATTTGAGTTGAAAACTTACAAGAATCGCGAGAAATCGAGAGAAAGAAGGTCTGGAACGCTGCCGGTTGAGTGAGGGAGCTGTCACATCAAATGATGTGATAGGATGGGTATTTATAGGGTTTCCAAAAGAGGAAAGGGGCGCACCAGGTGACGGATCGGATGACTGTCCGATCGGATGGTCTTCCGATCGGATGGTCATTCGATCGAGGTGGCGCGGTAAGTTAGATTTTCGTGTTTTCGTTTCATGCGTTGAGCGTTGAGATGCGTTTCGAGCGAGTGATGCGATAGTATTACCCATTAGTTACACAAATAACCTAACTTCTATATCTAACATACAATCACTGTAAATAACTTGCGTTTAGTGTTTGCTATTAGATTGCGATGCGATAGAATTACGATTGCGATTAAACTCCCCAATATAAACATAACATGCACAAGTGACACATAATAAGCACACACACGTTAAACAATATCCATAACCTGTAATTCGAGTTGCGAATGCGATTTCGATGTGATTAACGATAAGTCGATTAGCAATTAGTGTGCGATTAAGTAGCGATTTATTAATATGTACACCACATAATACAACTAAAGAAATTTAAATACAAAACTGGTTACAAGTCAAGATAGTCAAATCCGTAGTTAAGCAAGGAGTGACAGATCGCAATTAGCAATCTTTTCTTCCTTTGACTTTGACCTTGACTTTGACTTTCACTTCAGTAACACGGGTTGTTACATCATCATCATCATCTTTCTCAAAGATTGATGTAGGGGTGGGGCCAGTAAGTTTCAACAGATGTTCTGCTTGTGTGTCTTTATATCTAGCAACAACTAAATTTCTGATAAATTCCAAACTGAAATTGTGGTTACATTCAGCCAAATTCCTCTGAGCTTGAAGGATGGGTTGCATAGAATTTAATAGCTCATTGGAAATTTCCTGTGTGGTAGGTTGACTTTTAAAAAGCTCTATCATCTGCTTGATCAATTCTTTCATTTTAGCAACATATATTTCAATGGTAGACACTCTAACCGTCAAATCCTTATAAATTAATTCATCACCTACTTTAATAGGATCATCTGAATTCCCACCTGTAGTGGTTGTATTTGTTTTGATAATAGGAGAAGGCTCCATATCATCAGAAACAGATTCCCATTTTTCTTGGTTCTGGGGACTTCCCACTGAAGCAGAGATTACAATTGTAACTCATCAGTGGTTGCCTTCAAGGGAGTCTTAATGATGTAACCACTGTCCAACCGATCACCAATGGGTTCAACAGTTGTAGTGGCTGCTCGACTTGAACTACCACCAAAAGTTTCATAAAACTCAACGGTGATAACCTCCTCAACTGTTTATAGGATAGCAGATTGAATTGGTTCAGACATAGTCATTTGTTGGGCTCTACTCTCAGTAATGTGTGGATGAGAGGAACTGGTTTGTTTCTGAATTTCAATTGCTTCAAACAGAGGTAATATTGTTGATGGAACTTGAGAAGAGGCTTGTGGTGTAGAAACAGAGATTACCTTGGGTGAGGGGCTTTTAAACATACGTTCATATGAATGGTCTACTTCATGTTGTGGTGTCCCTGTGCTTACAACATGATCCTTTTGTGAAGATACATGAGGAGTTTGGATGGGTTGAGATCTTTCCAACAACTGTGAGGAAGTAGCAGCAGTGGTTTCAAGTGACATTTGTGTTGTCACTGGATTAACCTCTGCGGTCTCATCTTCCAGAGGAACCTTTTTATTTTGTTTAGTTTTTGTGGGCTTTTTGGATGTGGCATGTTTCTTTTTGTGTTTTGCTGGTGTGTGTTTCACAACACCGGTTGTGGTGTCATGATCACAAGGAACAATTGGCTCAACAACAGAGGTTTGAGCAACAGATGGCCGACGCATCTAAAACAGGCTCATCCCCCTTTGTTTCTGTTTTTGACACTTTAGACTCTTTATCCATAAGTTTGGCAAAAGTTTTACTTGTAAGACTATTTATTTGAAAAGCTACACCTTGTTCAAAATCTGTTTGTGACACTTGTTTTCGTAGGTAGTAGCTTAGAAGTCTTGGATACAACAGAAAAGCATTATTACGAACACCTTTTTTCAATTTTTTCACATTTTTCACATTAGTCAACAAATCAGAAAACATTGCTTGTGATAAATTGTAATCAGATTTTGTTAAAATAGCATAACCCAAATACTGAATGTTTAAAGGTATCTCATTAAATGCAGTGGTCTTGGCTGAGAGACAAGTTAAAAGAGTATGAAACAAAATTTCATTGGCAGAGGGAAGTTTGGTTTGTACATAGTAATTTCCTTTAATTGTGCATCATACCCTCTTTCAATGAACTCTGTATGAAGTTCAGGTTTTTCAAAGTTGGTCTTACCTCCCAAGTCGTCCAAATCGAATGTAGTTGAAATTGTAGATGGAGAAATTCGTACCACACTTTTCCCGACCTTAGATGTGATGGCAACTGGATTATTATCTTCAGAGTCTATTTCAGCATTAAACCAAAATTGTCAGATTGTTTATGTATGAACCGGAGCATCAGCAGTAAGGATTGATTTGTATTTTGATGACGTTAAAAGGTCAATTATTGAGTGGAAGCTGGTATGTTTGCTGGTTTTCTCGAAGATGGGGAGGTAGTTGTGAGGGTTTTTGATTTTCAGAGACATGATCGAAGAAGAAGGTGATTTGGGGATGAAACAGGGTTTAAGTTGGAGGGTTTTTAATATGTTGGAAACTGCTTTTGAGAATTTTGAATTCGAGATGGCAGTGGTAGAAGCTCGATTTAGGGACGAAACAGCGTTTATATAGAGAGAAAAAGTGAAGGCTGACGTGGCAGTAGTTACAAATATCTGATGGCTAAGATGCGTCCACGTTAGAACCTCTCTTCTGACAACCGATGACAGTTGTTTGGAAACCTCTGTTGGCCAACTACAGAAGTTGGGAACAGTGTGAGTCAAACGGTCATGAGATAAACAGAAGTTATGAGAACAGATGATAACTTTCAGCGGTGTTTTTATTTTTATCTAACATATGTCCACATCAGAACCTCTCTTGTGACAACCGATGACAGTTGTTTGGAAGCCTCTGTTTGCCGACTACAGAAGTTGGGAATAGTGTGAGTCAAATAGTCATTAGATAAACAGAAGTTATGAGAACAGATGATAACCTTCAAAAGTGGTTTTATTTTTAGCTAACATCTGTCCATGTCAGAACCTCTCTTGTGACAATGGATGACAGTCAGCAGTGTAGTAAATCAACAATCATTAGGATAAACAGAAGTTATGAAAAAAGACGGTACCTTTCAGCAGTGGATGTATTTTTAGGCAAGCACAGGTTTTAAAAATAGTTGTTTTCAACAGTTGTAACTCAACAGTCGTTAGTCTAACATCTGATATTAGCCTAACCACTGTTAGTATCAAAACCTCTGTTGAGCATTTTAAGATTGAATATCATCTGTTGTTCGTTAACATCTGTTGGCCCATAGCAGACCTTTGCATCTTCAGACATTTATTCATCAGCAGATGCTCTCTTTTGTCAGACTTTAGCTACAACAGACCTTTTACAACAGCAAATATTGACTCTTTGTAACTTCGTCTTACCACAAATTCTTCCAAAAAACTGTTATTGATGAACAAATATTCTAGTTTATTTTGTCTTTACAATCATCTGTTCAGCCTTAAACCAACCTTTAATCCTTTTAAACCTCTGTTGACTAACAAACATCTGTTCAGACACAATTCAACATCAACATAATCTAAATCAAACCCAGAGACAATTACACATCAACATCAATATCAGTCTGCAATCCTTAGATGTTATTCAAAATTATATAATAATACTTAGAAATGACTAAAATAATTAAAATGAAGATGCGACAACAAAGATTAATAGTATTAAAATTTATTCATTTATTCAGCAGTGGTAAATCAACTGTCGTTAGGATACACAGTTGTTTCATAAGAATGTTCGAATATATGATAACATCAGCATGCTTATACAAAGGTCTACAATTACAATTTCACATACTGTGCAACATCTAATCTAATAGACTAACAAACTCCCAACATCTGCTATTAACCTAACCACTGTTACTATAAAAACCTTTTGTTGGCTCAACATATTTTGAATATCATCTGTTGTTCTTTAACATCTGGTCTCCCATACAGACCTTTCCTTCTTCAATCTTTCATCATCAGCACATGTTCTCTTTTACCAGACTTTAACTACAACAGACCTTTTACAACTCCAAATATTGACTCTCTGTAATTTGTAGGAGCAAATTCTTCAAAAACTGATATCAATGATCAAATTTTTTACCTTGTTTTATCTTTGCACTCATCTGTTCACCATTAAACCAACCCTTGATCCTATTAAACCTCTGTTGACTTACCAAACATCTGTTCACACATAATTCAACATCAACATAATCTAAATCAAACTCAAACACTAAATAAGTAAAAGTAAAACGCAACAACATAGATTCATAAGATTAAAATTTATTCATTTATTCATGACATTAAAAGACCAATAATTACATAACATACTGAACAACTAAATTTTCAAATCTAACAATAACAAGTTTAAAAAGGGCTTTTTAATAAAATAATTACATAACATACTGAACTCATGCACCAAAACCTAATATATATAACACTTCGCACGCATAAAATTTATTCATTTATTCATGACATTAAAAAGGGCTTCAACTCCATCGATTGTTGAACCTCTCGATGTATGTCCTTTAGCGCGCCATGAACTCCACGTCTCTATCACCGCACTCTATATTACTGAAAACACAAAGCTCACGAACGGAAGTTGAAGGCATCCGCATCAAATTTCTGGAAACCTGCTCTCTCGTGAACAGGCCAACTTGCAGTCCATCAAAACATCTTTTCAGCTCACGAAGAGTAGCCCTATCCTCATACACTTGTTCCTCAATTTGCCTGATAAAACGCTGCTTTAAATCATCTGATTTTGCAGAAGTGTATGACGCCATTTCAATAAACTATATTACTCGACTTTCCTGAAAGTATGATATCTTCGTAGGAAAACATGATGAAAAACAGGTGAAGTGACAATGAGTTTATATACTGAAATATCTAACAGTGAAAGAAATCACACTTAAACTCATTGTACATTTAATAATCTAATCAATCAAAACGTGTAGATTTAATATAAACATATTAATGTATATTTTTCAAAACAGCAGTCTTTTAATGCAAAAACCTTTTCAAACTCCAACTTTTATGGGAAAACTATAAAATTAAATATCAAGAAACCCAAGGGACAAATTTTAGAACTTCAAAGAGAAAAAGCATATTATCATAATTACAATTAACCTCTTCATTTACCATATAGACGCGTTTTTAAACTCTATAAAAGACCGATGATTACTTTTGATTCAAAACATCAACAAATTGTCTTACAAATCACTGTCTGTCAATAATTGTTCCAAATCAGAAAATCCAACAAAAATCTACATGGCTAACTTCAGCTTTTACCACTGGTCAGACACCAGCGATGTTAAAACACAATTCTCGATGTGGTCACTCAAAGAAAAAAGAACAGACGAAGAACTAAACAGGAAAGTCGACATAATCAATAACACTAATTACAACAAAACCTAGAACAGCATAGCATTGCTCGATGAACTCCTCCACTCTCCTCCATCAGATTTCCAGAAGAATACAGAAGAGTTTCTGACATAACTACTAAAACAGGATCAGAAAATCTGCAACATGCTAACTGATCTGAAAAACAAAAGGGAGCAGGAAATGACATGGAGAAAGGCCAGAGTCTACGAAATCCTAGCAAGTGTTAACTCTAGCGTGTAATAGTTTGTGAATCTTTCAGTTAATTTTTATTTTTTCTATGTATGTTTATTTAATTTAATAATCTCAACATGCATCTTAACATATTCTAAAATGTCACTGTCAATAAAAACTATCAACGTTATCAACACTTGTTTCTTCATAATCAAATTAAACTACTGGTAATCAAAATAAGAAACAAACCTAAAATGCAAGGTCTCCTCTCAACGAAGGTGATGCGTGCGAAGTGTTATATATATTAGGTGTATATTTTAAGCCCTTTTTAACACTTATTTTAGCCAAGTTTTAAATTTATAAAACACGATATTTCACTAACACTAAACACACATATGGGCAAGTGCACCCATCGTTGAGTGTAGTATAGCGTTGGTAAGATACCGAGGTCGTCCAAGGACACAAGAGCTTTTAGTACCGGTTTATCCTCAACGTCTAATCAAAATAAAAATTTTAGAAAAATGTTTTAAACTAAGAAAAATAAAAACTAACTAAAATGCTGAAAATAAAAATAAAAAGAAAAACAGATAGACAAGATGAATCACTTGGTTCCGACTCGTATCTAGTATAACCTTTGATTATTTCCGCACTTTTGCACATAATTAAGAGATTATCTTAGTTATTGTAGTAGGCCCCTCTTTTGAAGGTGACGTTACCCTCACCCCAGTAGTTTGAGTCAGCAAGGATACAATCCTAAAAGGGTGGATTATTGGAAGATAATGAATTAAGTTATTAATGCAGTATTGTGGTAGGCCCCGCTTTTGGCGGTGACGTTACCCTCGACTAAGTAGTCTGAGTCAGCAGGGATACAGTCCTAAATAGCCGGGTTATAGTATTAATAGTAGTTAACTTATGAGGGGATCAAAGAGTTTGGACCCCCGCCATCCAATACCGTGAAGCATTGAAGGAGGTCCTACTAAATTTGATCCAGGTCCATTGCAGGACCTCTAAACGCTGAACAATGGCAAGACCTTTACCAAACCGTTCCCTTAACCCCCGACCAGGTAGCCAACATACCTCCATATAGACTGTGGAGATATGAATGGTGAAAATCTTTTATTTTATATAGACAGTAAAATAATGCCAAGACACCACGGACAAACGATAAGGAAAGATCACCTTCAACATAAGTAACTAGTTATTAAAGTCATTAATACAAAACCAAATAAAAAGTGCAAAAGATTAGAAATAAAAAGTATTATACTAGACACTTTGTCTTCACCAAGTGATGTAAGAGACTTAGGCAAACATGGCCTTGATTGTCAAGAACTCTTACGATCAATCTTGGATCCCGAGACGACTCACACACTCTACGATGGACAATGGATGATGGTGGTGGATGATGGTGTTGTGATGGTGGTGGGTGGTGGATGAAGTGTGAGAGAGGTGGTGTGCCAAGGGATGAGTTGAAATGAATCCAAGCACTCCTATTTATAGGCTGAACAGAGAGCTGGGCACGGCCCCGTGTCCGCTGGGCACGGCCCCATGCCCGTCTGACACTCTCTCTCCTCATTAATTGTAATTCGCAATTACAATTAATGCGCCTGCAGTACTTTCGACACGCCCCCGTGTCCGCTGGGCACACCCGTGGTGGGCAATAGAAGCTTCTATAGGTTTGTCTTTTCTGCTGCTTCTTGGGCACGCCCCCGTGCTGGCTGAGCACGGGGCGTGTTCAGACTTCTGCTTTCTCTATTTTGCTTTGGAAGATGCCGTTGAGGGGTCGGGCAGTCCACTAATGTTCCTTTCCTTGTATTTATGTTGGATTTAGCTGTCTTTTTGCTTCTTTTGTGTTTTTGAGCTCATTTAATCCTGAAAATACAAAAGGAAGACAAAAACACTCTTTTTCCAATATTAGTACTTAAAAAGGGTTAGTTTTATGCCTTGTTTGATGTAATTTATATGTTGCATTTTACACACATCAGAAGGTAGCACATATAACTTTTCACGATATTGCACCAATCTACACTTTGTGTAAAAGAAGAAAATCTCACTGAGATAAGAAAAGCTGAGTTTTGATTTAACGATGTGTGAACAATGCAACTCTCCCATCAAAAAAGGTAGCACATGCAACTTTTCACGATGTTACAACAATGATACTGCAACATCGATGTTGAAAGGTTGATGTGTGAAGGGAAGCTTCATTGAACGACGATGTTGGAACAATGATACTGGAATGATAATATGTAAACAGAAGCTCAAACACATGATATTAGAACAATGATGTGTAAACAGAATCAACAAATGTTCGAACAAAGAAGTGTAATCGGAGATTAGCCGGCTGAATCACGAGAGCTATGCATTTGAGAGAGAGGGAGATACGCTCGCAGATATGAGTGAGAGAGATAGAGTAGAAATTTGAATTGAATGTGGAGCCAGATTCATATATCTTATTTATAGAGTTCGAATATATGGCTTGAATTTTGAATTTTGAATCTGGAGCCAGAATTTTGAATCTAGCCAGAGGTTTACCTTGGTTACGATAAGCAGAGGTTTGAATGTAAAGTGAAGAGCAGATGTTTTAATTGTGAATAAAGTGTAGATGTTATTGGCAAAGGTTTGAGTGATTTTTAAATGATTTTATATATTAGGCTTTATGATGCAGTAATGACATAAGAAAAGCATTGTTGGACAGCCTCTCTGGCTACCACATCAGCTTTTCTTATGTCATTGGGATTTCTCCTTTTATAGAAAGTATATATATATATATATATATATATAGAGAGAGAGAGAGAGAAAGTGTAAAATACAATACGGCTTAACGTACATCACGTACGACAACATGCGTGATTTTTGTATATAACATGCGTGATTATTGTTCTTTTTCAATTAGCCTGGGTTTGATCAAATTCGTCCAATTCGTTTCATTTTTCTTTTCGTTTCACTTCAAATTCGCCAATGTTCAGTCAATTTCATCGAATTAGGTGCAAATTTATCGTTGATTTTGAAAAGTTTCATCAAAAGGTCGACCCTCGAAATCAAATCGCAGAACAGAGGATGAAGGGACGTGACCAAGCTTTGATTCAGACTGTAACAGAGGATGTAGGAACATGACCAAGCTTTGATTTGATTGGAGTCAGAGGGCAGTAACAATGGTTTCAGATCGTAGAACAGGGGATGCGATTTTTGAACTGGGAATAGGGCATGCGTGATTTTATGTTCCAACATGCGTGATTAGGTTTTTTCAGGTTTATAACGTGCGTGATTTTCAAATGAACGTGCGTAATTTCGTGACATACTGGTCGCACATTAAGCCGTAATGTACGTTAACTGGCCTATATATATATAGAAACGGGATCAGGAGAAAACGCTCAAAAGTGTGAGAACGATGAGAACGCATCCTGGCCCAACACGTGTCATGCGGCATAGAGAATGGCAGAGGGGCTTTTTTGTCCTTTTATCTTCTGCTTTTCCAGTTCCGATTTTCACAATATTGTTTTATTTTTGGGGTTTAAGATTTTTGGCATTAACCAAATTCAATAATAAATGGCGTTTAATGGTTTCATTGTATTAACATTTTGGCGTTTTTCAAATCGTATGCCATTGGAACCCCAGGGAGTCAGGAAATCTATCTTCATGGCGTTTTTTCAAGGCGTTTTAAACAAGATGGCCCATTGTTCTATTTTTTTTATATACATTTTGGCGTTTGTGGTATCTTGGCGTTTTACAATTGTAAAATTATATTACAACCAGAGGGAAAAAATAGAAGAGAAGAAAATAAATTAAAAATCCTAAACGGATCTCTTTTCACAATTTTCACTGTCATCAGTCTCTCTCTTCTTTAATACTACAAGAACTGTCACCAAATATATGACGTTTTATGTAAAACTTAACAAACCCATCGGTTTGATTATTTTGCCTGCTGAAGAAACACTAGATAAATGGTCGGAACCGAGATATCTAGGGGGTTTGAATCCGCATAAAAAGGTTGGTTTCCACTCGATCGATTCAGGTCGAACAGACCTTCTTCTCCGAGAACTCTGCAAAAAAGAGCACCGTTAGCCTCGCCAAGGGGAGAAGGGGGTTCTCTCCTTGACCCGACTCCGGTGTGAGAATAAGTATTGGTAATGAAGACGAGAATGTATTTGAGAAGTGTGTGTAACTTGAATTCATACCTGGGTTGCTTCTCATATTTATAGCCGGGAATCGTTTAGGCGGGAAAACCCGTTAGTGAAAAGTTGACGGAAGATGCTAACCCCGTAAGCGGTTACATTTCCTTCCGTTTAAGTTCTTTGATCCGAAGTGAGAGCACACGGATCGTGGTTTAGATCAAAGGCTGGGGATTTGCCACGTGTAATGTGATCAAGTGGAGATTACTCTCCAATTGCATGTCTTCGTTGTGATTTCAGGGGTGCCTATGGTAATGACACGTGTCCAGACGGTTATAACCGTCTGGGTGGTGCATGATTGTATTTCTTCTAGAAGGTTACTGCTGTAATCTAGTGTGGTACTTTATCGTGTGGAGACCACTAAATAAATCCCAAGTCTGGGTAAGATAATATCCAAGCGTGGATATTTAGGCGGAAGTATTTACATCAGGATTTTTATCCTTTGCTGATGGGAGAAAGCGCAGGGATTTATGTTTTCCTTTGGGCGCGCGACTATAGACTGCTGACTGTCTCTTCCTTTTGTAAGACCAGTGCGCGGCCGCGCAAGGTTAAAAGGCCAGGTTGTGGTATGGTCCTAAATACTTATTATGAGGTTTTTGGGACCTTACCCCTTCAAGTCCCCCCAGTCTAGTGTTGTACTTATGCAAATAAGTGGAGCACTGGACTTATGAGAGGGAAATGCTTTTTGGGCGCGGGAAATAAGAAATCTTCTATGAGAAGATTGAATTTTGATTTTTGTAAATATTTTTTTTTTTTTTGAAAAATCTTTGACTTTTATCGAGGCTGGTACAGTAAATTGATTGACAACCTGTCATGGTCAGTTGTTTTTTACTGTCCGTGTCCTGTACGTGCGCGTGTAAACGCGTGTGTGTCAGATATTTACCTTTTCTGGTGCTTGGAGAACTGTGATATCCGGAAAAGTCGTTGTGACGGTTACCGAGGTTATTTATTGCGATAAGTATATATAACGTTTGGGCAACCTCTTTGTGTAATCATTGTCTTATTGAAAGACTTTCCCCATTTCTTTTTTCTACAAAAAATTCTATTGTTCTTCTTCTTATGTCAACCGGAGAACCTCAAGAAGATCTTGTTGAAGAAATGTCGACTGAACTCCCACCGTTGAAGTGGCCTAGAGCGTCCTTTGATGGTTTAATTCAGAATCTCAAATTTCTGGAAAACTGGGGTGCTTTGTACCCTGAAGAAGGGGAGACGGCAGCGGATGCTCCGGCTGGGTATATTACCCTCTTTTGGGATTTTTTCTGTGATGGTAACTTTCGCTTGCCTGTTACTAGATTTTTTCTTGAAATCCTTGGGTTTTACAACCTGCATATTTCCCAACTTCACCCTATTGGCATGGTTAGGGTTCGGCATTTCGAATTCGTGTGTCGTACAATGCATGTGGAGCCAACCGTTCCCCGATTTAGGGTTTTTCATCAGATGCATTGTACCCAAGGATTTTACTCTTTCGTTCAGAGGGCTTTTGCAAAGAAGATTCTACATCAACCCCCAAAATCTTTTCATGATTGGAAGCAAAAATTCTTTTTTATCAAGGCCGGAGTAATTCCGGTGAGGATGGTTCTCAGGGGGAAAGAAGATGTTCCGATCGAAACCCTTCAGACTCCGGTTGATGAAAAGTGGTATCAGGATTTAAAGGATGTGCCCAATATTGCGTTGCCGGAGAAAGCTCTTGTCGGAGCCGGCATGAGTTTGAATTGGAAGATGGAGCGCGATGACAAATCCGTATACACGGAGGATGGTCATAGTAAGTTTGGATTTTTCTCCCCCTTTTTTTTTACCTGCTCTCTCCTCGAATGTAGTTGTTTCTCTGTATGTTGTTGCCTTCAAAAGGGAAGGCGGAAGAATGGGTACTATCAAGAAGAAACCTGAAGAGGAGCTCTGGTACCATTGTATCGTAAGGAATTTTGTTCTTCCGCGGGATTCGGACCTGTCTGCTCAACCAGCTACTGGTGTTGGTAAGTTATTTTTGCTTCTGCTTTTGTTTTCCTTTTTGCGTTTTGTGGGTAAATTTTTGTTTCGCGCTTTTATAGGTGACTTGTTGAATTTGGGCATAGGCCCTGAAAGGAAAAAACGCGCCACCACTTCTACTTCTGTGCCGAAGAGAAGTGAGGCTATTAAAGTTCAACCTTTGAAGGCGAAGAACGTTGGAGAGAAGAAAGGTATGCGCCGTTCCTCTGACTCCAGGTGTGATTATGTGGTGGTTTTTGATTCTTTGGAGGGTCTTACTCCTGCAGTAACTGTTCGAGAACCAAAGCCTGAACCGAGGGATTCTGCTGATATTCCCCCTTCCAACCCGAATGAGCCTATCGATTTGGATTCTAGTCCCGAACATTTGGTTCATAGAAAGGCTGGCAAAAGAAAGCAAACTGATACTGACGCGGAGGGTCAACCTCCCAAGAAAGTGCAGAGGAAGAAAATTACCAGAAAAGGGAATCTTGATGCTTTTGTTTCAGAGTCTGTTCCTGGTAAGTGTTGTTTTCCCTTGCTTTCTTTACGCGCGCTAAATTTTTACGGATTTCTGTTGTTTGTCTAGAGGTTCCTGTTTCCCCTAGTCCCACAGAACTGCCAACTGTGGTAAATGAAGAACTTCCCTCTACCTCTCTGCGCGCTTCTGCTACTGACCAGTTAGAGCCTACAGATGTTGCTGGTGATGGTGTAGAGAAGGCTGTTGAGTCTGAGAAGCCTGTTAGTGTTGAAGAAGTTGTTGATCCGAGTGTGGTGGGTGGTGCTGATAACTCACCAACCCCTGAAGCTGTTGCTCGAAATTTGGGGAAGGAACCATCTGTTGAAAAAACTTTTACTCCTTCCCCTGAACCGTCTGACGTCATGCCGGAACGTGTTGAAAAGGTGACAGTTGAAGGGTTAGACCCGTCTGCTGGTATTGGTAAACATTCTCCGATTCGTCCAGAAGAGACCTTGGGAGATTACTACTACCGGACTTACACAGAGAAAGATGCTGCTGATCCTCACGCTCCCGTTTGGAATTTAAAGAAAGGCGATACTTTTTCGGATTGGCATGTGTGCCAAGATTGGTTGCAGGGGATACTTCCTCCTGGAGAAATCAAGTTTCAGGAAGGTCGATCTTATGAGCAGACCTATCAGTCTTATCTTGCAGAAACTGCTTCTCATGTCTCTACCACTCACCGCATAGTACGTGAATGGTATAGTATGCATAAGGAGCAGGAATCCTTTATGGCGTCTCAGAAAAAATTTGCCAAAGATGAGAGACGGCTGGCCCAACTGATGGCTAAATTAGAAGCTGATCAGGCCAAGTTTGAGACTGAGCGCAAGACTGAGGAATGGTCTGTTGCTGGTTGGAGAAGAAAAGCGGAAGCTGAAGCTGCTCTCCTTTCCGAGGAACGCAAAAATTGGAGAAAGATTTGTGAAAAAGACAATGCTGAGAAAGCCAACCTTCGCAACATTATTAATAACCTCAAGGCTGAGGTTAATAAATTGAAGAATCAGGATGCGGAGGTATAAAAATTAAAGAAAGAGAAAGCTGATGTAGAAGCTGCGCTGGCGGAGGCGCGTTCTCATAGGGAACGCAGTGAGCAACGGGAGGTACAAGCTTTCGCCACTCTTGCCCTTAGAGATAAAGAGTTAGAGGAACTTACTGCTTTGGTTTCTGACCAGGAACAACTAAAGAAGGATCTGGAGCTTGCGCATTCCGAGAATACTGAAACCTCCCGCCGTTTGACTGAGGTTGAAGAGAAGCTGGAAAATTCAGAAACGGCGCGGGTTACAGCGGAAAGCGAGCTTGAACCTTTAAAGAATGATATGGCCTGGTTGAAAGATCGCGGGATTGCTTGTGTAAGTTTCTTTTCTCCTTTTTGTTGTGGAATCATATATGCGCTTTTTTGATACTCATTTTCGCTTGATTTCATAGGTTGCTGAATCTGTGTTAAACTCTGAAGAACTGGATAAAACTGTTGCTAATTTAATGGTTGCTGCACGACGAGATGGGTATGCGCAAGGTTATGCGGAATGTTCCCAACATGTGAATAGCGCGTTGAAGGTTAACTGGGATGATAGCAAGTCTGCTACCTTTGGCGTAAATACTGCCGCCGCGCTTGCTTCCATGAAAACAGAGTTTAACAATTTGCAACTTCCGGTCATGGAACTAATAAATGTGGCGCTGCAATCGGACGATCACGTGGCGCAACTTAAAGAAATCTTTCCGGATGAGGGTGAAGATTTAGAGTAGTTTGAAATTGTATTGAACAATTTTTTATGTGGGGTGTAAATCCCTGTTTTGATGGTGTGCTGTTGCGCAAGTATTTCTAAACACTGTCGTGTTTGAAAATCTTCAGGGCGTATCTGTACGCTGAAAACAATATGTTTCTATTTGTTTTGTTTAATGATTTTACAATATTTTGCATGAGTACAATTGCTTTTGTTGAGTAAGGCGAATGAAGTTGGTATAAAGCTTATGTGTGAATTTATGGTCGTTTGTGATGTGATCACTGACCGTGCATGGAGCTTGTTTTGTACTACCATAATGTTTTTGCGCTTACTAAAAAGAAATTGCATGCACTTTGTAAACACAAAAATAATAGAAACTTTGCAATTTTATTCATGGATAGAGCACAGAGGCTTTACAAAGTTTTTTGCTAATAATTATATGGAACTTAACTTACTCTCTGATAGTTCCCCCATACTTGATGGATCATGTCTTTCTGCGGGAACTTATAGAGTCGTCACTTAGGTTTTTGCCCGTTTGCTTGGGCCTTCTTCTCCCTTGGTTATCTGCTTAATCTCTTTGCGCATATTTTGGAGTAAATGCGTGAGTTCACCGTTCTTGAGGGCTTTCTCTATTTCTGTGCGCAGAGATATGCAGTTGTTAGTGGTATGCCCGTTGTCTTTATGATATTCGCAGTATTGCGCCGGGTCTTGTCCACGTTTACTTTTCATTGGGATTGGAGGTTTGAATTGATAGTCCTCAGTACTCAGAACCTCCGCCAGGGTCTTTGTTAGGGGAGTCCACTGCCTCTCCCTATTTTCTTGTTTGTTCTCCCTCTGTGCGGAGAGTTTGTTAATTGTTGTGCGAGCGTCTTCAGATGATCGACTTCCTGATCCAGATTCGCGCCATGACTTTTTAAACCTTCTTTCCCCGGTTAAGCTTAAGTCTGCGGGCCTATTGTGTGGTGGTGGTGGCCTGTTTGTTGTGAGGTTTTTCTCAATTTGCGCATAAACTTTGGCCGCCGCCATTATCTTCTCCCAACTTGTTGGAAGACCCTCTGTTCCAGATAAGACTTTAACCATGTCATCACACCTAACCGCGTACTTAAACTGAGCACGGATTAGTTGTTCGTGAACACCACCAATCTCTAACACTTCTTTATTGTATCTAGTGATGAAATCCTCTAGATTTTCGTCATCACGGCGCCATATGTTCATGACGTCAGAAGTGTCTCGAATGGAACGCCGTTGCTGGCTGAAGTGTGTTAAAACTTTTCACACAGATCCTTCCATGATTCAATCTGTCCGGTTGGTAGGTTATCAAACCAGATTCGCGTTGGGCCAGTTAATGTTTGTACAAACAGATGACACCATAGCGGAAGGGTCCACCCTCCAACCAAACCCGCGCTGGTAAATACTCTCAGATGATCATCGGGGTCCGTTAACCCATTGAACTTCCCTATGTTGGATGGTAATTTAGCCTTCTCCAATGGAGCTAGAGCTATCTCAGTATGAACTTCGAGTTTTCCGCTGCTTCTGCAGGGCGGTAAACTAAGTCATAATTGTGTTCTGCCTCAGGGTTATAAACCGCTCGAGGCCTGCATTTGTTATAGTTTGGCTGCAGTCGATTGAACACACTGTTGTTTGCACTCAGACGGTATGTTGGATCAGATTCATCGGTATGAGTGTCCCGTTGGGAACCCAACCTATCATGAACCGATTGTCTTCGACGAAGATGTGGTTCCCCGTGGTGTTGTCTCTGGTAACTGCCTGACTGAATGTACTCGCGTTGTGACGTGGATCTTGCATGAACTTCTGTATCTTCATAAGTTGATTCTTCTCGTTGGGAGGCATGGGCACGAGATCCTGGTCTCCGTGATTGGGTCATGGGAGCAGTTTGAGCACATAGTTGTGTGTATACTGCGTTTAATGCCCCTTGAGACCGGACATACCATGATATCGGAGTTTCTCCTGGTGGTAAAATTGATTGAGCAGGATTTGCTGGTAACATTCCGGTAGTAACAGGATCATTTGCTTGATTGGATTGAACCTCGTTATCGTCCGAGGCCTCTTCTACAATTCCTTCTACTTGTAAATTGTTTCCGACGTTTGGTCGAGGACCAGGTTGCCGGTGAGATGACGAATTTTCTGCCATATGCAAAACAGAAAATGAAGAGAACTGAATCGAAACGAGATAAAAACTAGAAAACAGAGGAATCGGTGGGCGCCAATGAAGAAACACTAGATAAATGGTCGGAACCGAGATATCTAGGGGGTTTGAATCCGCATAAAAAGGTTGGTTTCCACTCGATCGATTCAGGTCGAACAGACCTTCTTCTCCGAGAACTCTGCAAAAAAGAGCACCGTTAGACTCGCCAAGGGGAGAAGGGGGTTCTCTCCTTGACCCGACTCCGGTGTGAGAATAAGTATTGGTAATGAAGAAGAGAATGTATTTGAGAAGTGTGTGTAACTTGAATTCATACCTGGGTTGCTTCTCATATTTATAGCCGGGAGTCGTTTAGGCGGGAAAACCCGTTAGTGAAAAGTTGACGGAAGATGCTAACCCCGTAAGCGGTTACATTTCCTTCCGTTTAAGTTCTTTGATCCGAAGTGAGAGCACACGGATCGTGGTTTAGATCAAAGGCTGGGGATTTGCCACGTGTAATGTGATCAAGTGGAGATTACTCTCCAATTGCATGTCTTCGTTGTGATTTCAGGGGTGCCTGTGGTAATGACACGTGTCCAGACGGTTATAACCGTCTGGGTGGTGCATGATTGTATTTCTTCTAGAAGGTTACTGCTGTAATCTAGTGTGGTACTTTATCGTGTGGAGACCACTAAATAAATCCCAAGTCTGGGTAAGATAATATCCAAGCCTGGATATTTAGGCGGAAGTATTTACATCAGGATTTTTATCCTTTGCTAATGGGAGAAAGCGCAGGGATTTATGTTTTCCTTTGGGCGCACGACTATAGACTGCTGACTGTCTCTTCCTTTTGTAAGACCAGTGCGCGGCCACGCAAGGTTAAAAGGTTAAAAGGCCAGGTTGTGGTATGGTCCTAAATACTTATTATGAGGTTTTTGGGACCTTACCCCTTCACCTGCTCGTCTGTTGAAGTGGCTTTTTGTGGATGTTTGGGGACATAGATCTATGACGTGTGGGTGAGTTTTTCGCTTTTTCTTCATCTTGATCTTGATCTTTATAATCATCCCACTCTTCAGTGTCATTGATCTCTTCTCCTCATCCAAGTCTTATTCAAGAACAAAGAACACAAAATAACATTTGATTGTCATCAGTATCTTTTTTTTGAAGATTTGTCCATCTCATGCAGCAAAATCTGACTGAGTTACTCCCCTCAGCTAACAATCCATTCAGTGAAACTTCACGAAGAACAATACTGAATATCCAAGAAAGCATATTAGCCATTTTTTTTTAATTTTTTGGCGTTTTACAGTGAGTGGTATTTAGTAGTATTTGGCGTTTGTTTTTTTGGTTTGATTAAATGGAAATTGCTGAGAGTTATAATTTTATAGGATTTCTTTTGGCGGCATAGGTTAGGCGATGCATTATTATAATAAACTATTCGTCGTTTCAGTTACTGTTTGTAATTATTGTTTTTGATAAGCTTTTATATCTGAAGTCTGTAACACGTCCCGTCTTTCAAATTTGGCGTTTTAGATTCTAATACAATAAATTTTCCGTCTCTTCATTTTTACTGTTTTATAGTTACTGTTTCTAGTTACATTTTCAAGTTTGGTTTTTTTTTTTTTTTTGTGGGTTTTTTATAATAATTTTCCAAAGTAATTTTATTATAGTTTAGGAGTTTTTGGGGCGTTTTACAGCATGATAGCGTTTTAACAAGCATTTGGCCGTCTGGCGTTTTTATTATATACGGCGTATTTATTATATAACAATCAACTGAAAAAGAAAATTAAAAAAAATGAATATATAAACAATTGATCTTCCAAATCTTCACTGTCACCAGTCTCTTTCTTCTTTTTTGAATCATCTTAACTGGCTGGTTCGACTTTCGTATGATTCATTTTGTTTTTTTTGTTTTTCATGATATTTTTTTTGTCGCCGTTTGGAAGCACAAAGTCTGACATCAGCATCTTTTTCTTGAAGATTTGTCCATCTCATGCAGCAAAATGTTATTGAGTTTACACCCTTCAGCCAACAATCTTGAATTTTTCAATGAACGATGTTTGATTTTTTAATTTTGGCGTTTTACCGATAAAAAGAACGCCACTAAATAAAAGCACCTTAAACCTCAGCATTTGATCATGCTAAAATCAATAATGTTTTGCTGTATGAGATGGACAACATTGTTAATCCTCGGTTAAGAAAGATAATTGACAATGTTGTCCACCCCATACAGCTAAACTTTATTGACAACAAATCTCAATAATGTTTTTGTACGTTTTGGCGTTATAAATTGGATGCAAGTTGATGATAAAGTCAATAAGATTTTACTCAATGAAATGGACAATATCCTCACTTAAGGATTTTTGTCCATTAATTACATTGAGTGAAACCTTACAGACAACCAAACTGAATTTCAAATAAACGTTTTGGTTTAGAAGATATTTGATGTTTGGGTTTTTTGGCGTTTCTAAGACGAATGTTATATATTAAATATGGCGTTTAGGGTTTTGTGTGTGTTTTTAATTGAATGTCTTAGATGTTGTATATATAGGATTTTTTTTTTGCGGTTTTTTAGGCGGGATTTTATTACAATAAAGTTTGGCGTTTTATATCTAATGGCGTTTTTAGTTAGAATGGTGTATGCTATTTTGTTTGGCGTTTTATTTCATGAGATGGTGTTTTGTGTGGAGAAGTCAAAAGACTTTTTTACCCTTAATGAAGCGCGTCCACGTAATAAAATTGATGTTATTTACGAAAACGCCACCGCATCAATCTAGTCCATATATTGTTTTGATCGGACGATTCATAAGCGTTTTCACCGTTCTCACACTTTCCACCGTTTTCTCTAGATCCTGATCCTATATATATATATATATATATATATAGGGTGGGGATCAAGAGTGAACCATGTTTATATTGTGAACAAAAACGAACAGATCCTGACCGTTAGATGATGAGATCTTGATTATAGGATTTATAGGGTTTTTAAATTAATTAAAACAATAAATTGATATATAATAACCGAATAAGGGCATTGTTGTAATTTTTATTCTCTCAAATCACATTGTTACTTATTTTTGGAAGCCACTAACAATGATTTCCGTTTTTTATCATGATCCCAACTAAATCACATATTATAGATTTTTTTAATTTGACAAATACATCATCTCTCTTTTAATATTAAAAATATGACCTTATATGCAAATGCTGGAGTTAATCATAATACCATTTAATATTCTTTTACGCACATACGTGAAATACTATTATACATGTATGTATAATGGTTATAATATATTAATGTTGATAAGTAAACAAATATGTATATAAAAAACAAACATTCATTTAAACAACCACCATACAAATTTTTATAAAGAACAAACAGTCACTGAATATCAACTACAAGTATATACACATGTGTATAAAAACTAATTACTTACCGAACAACAATTATACACATGTGTATAAAAAACAGTCACTTAATAACAACTATACACATGTGTATAAAAACAAATACTCACCAAACAACTACTAAATGTATACATAAAGAATTAAAATTTGTTTACAATTAAAAAAATAAAAAAGGACATGAAAATAGGAAACGGTTACGATAACTGGTATTGATTAATCAATATTAAAATTTGTTTACAATTAGAAAAATTAATTTAAATGAAAATAGGAAACGGTTATGGTAACTACTTTTAATTAATGAATTTTAAAATTTGTTTACAATTAAAAAAATTAAGTTAAATGACAATCCTACCCTTATATTTAGTGAAGAAGATCTATGGCCAGGATTTGTTCGTTTTGTTCACAAATAGGAAGTGTTCACAAATGAACCTAACCCTATATATATATATATATATATATATATAGTTTATGGTAAAATGAAAACTTATACTAGTTGTGAGAACTTAGAGAACTGTTTTTTTACCAAAAATCCTAAAAATATCAACTCCCCCCCCCCCCCCCCTAAAAAAATAGTCTACTTATTCTAGCTATCTAGGTTCATTGAGTTTTTGAATAACTTGACAATGATCTTCATATGCGCATTGAATTTTTCAAAAAGAAAATTTTCTTATTGTTCTAATTTTTTCTACTAATTGTCATTAATTAATTGCATATGGTATGAATCTTACTCTTCAAAAACTAATATAATTTTTTTAAATATATAAAAACATATAAAAATAAATATTCATTTCCACATGATATTTAGATTAACGAATTAGTGGTAGAAACATAGAAAAAAAGAGAGAGAAAATAATTTCGGGTATAGTATCGATTAAGCATGTATATGTTTTTGGGTAATTGGATTGGGTAAACATGTCACTTAATCACATACCCGTCCCATACGCACGTAAAATTGTAAAACTAATCCCATGTGCAGTCGCATACCCAAATACCAGTCATTATATCCGTTTCAAATGTTTTCAGATGTCGAATTTACCCATCGAGTTCAGGTTTAATTGACATCCCTAAGAAAGGAACCTTATGTGACACCTGAACAAAAAAACACAGAGATGGGACATCACCACACAATATTGTTTTTTGTTAAAGCTGGTGAGACCAATTTAACAACCAAATTGAGAAAGATGCGATAAACTAAGGTTGAATGCAGTAAATAAATATGAACACAGGCAATTTGTTACGGGGAAAAGCCCTTGATATCTGCAACAGATGATCGCCAGTAAAAAAACCCCGAGAGCTGGCAACTACCAAGCTCCAATCT